>JACXGM010038604.1:0-10793 GCA_016801145.1 Umbra pygmaea
CGAAGGCCACAATGTGCTACGAGGGTACTGAAACACCAAGGTTTTCTATTGTACTGGTACATATGATAAGTGGAATAAGGTAAACAAGCAATGTATGCATTAGAAAAATATTTATTTTGACAAACATCAATCACAAATAGTTTCAACTCATCAACATCATACAATCAAGGAAACAAACCCCTACTAAGCCTTTTTTTTTACATTAATCATGTCTTTGAGTTTCTATGTGGGTTTCTTTTTAACTGTACTGCTTACCATATAGAGCTGAAATCAGTATTTTTACATATATTATATGCTCTGTTGTTTTAAACTATGGTGTTGTTTTTTGCAGTTGCTGTTTTTTCGCTTTTATGATTCAGAATTCTGACTAAGGTTTGTAGTAGTTTTGACCCAACGAGAAAGAAAATGCAATCATAAATCTATAGCACAGATGCCATTAGACAAGGCATGTACTGCAACGACAATTGTTACATGACTTGTCTACCTGGATAAATGTCAACTAAGTTACTCAAATGTATGTGAATG
Organism: Umbra pygmaea; assembly: GCA_016801145.1. NCBI lineage: Eukaryota > Metazoa > Chordata > Actinopteri > Esociformes > Umbridae > Umbra > Umbra pygmaea. The sequence goes on from JACXGM010038604.1 coordinate 526, forward strand.
AGGCCTCTTGGACATAAATAAGATTCTGTATATATTTTCTCTTGTCGGTCTGTTGTGCTACAATGTTCGCAAAGCCAAGCAAGCCAAGCAATTTGCTTTTGACAATTTGTGCATCACTAAATATTTTGGGACAAAGCTGTGTCAACTGAAAACTATTTGGATACACACTCTCGATATGTTTTATTAAAATCACAAGAAAGTCCTTTTCAGACAGCCAGTGGAGAATGGCTGAGTTTCCAGCAGAGTACAATGAATTTACTAGCTGGTTGGTCTTGCTGTTGTGGACTACATGATGACATATCACCATGAAGCCTACATTTTCTACTTTGTTTCAAAAATAGAACAGATTCCTACATTTTTTTCTCAGACTCGCTTGAGCTTGGCTGAGTGGCGTTCATAAGGATGAGCAGTGTTGATAGAATTCCATATCCACCTGGGCTTCATTGACAAGTACAATTACGATCATTTTTTTTATCAATACAACACAGGGTCCAACTGACGCAAATGTTTTTCACTAAATATACTTTCACAGTGATACAGTGACTATAAACAATTATTAAATTTTATATATATGTATATATATATATATATATATATATATATATATATATATATGTATATATATATATATATATATATATATGTATATGTATTTATATGTAGAGGAAACACACACTGCTGCATCAACATCTTTCCGCAGGCAGCCAGCAGAGCCAAGCTGCACCAACCCGCGCAGTTGTCTCTCATTGGGACGTCATCAGGGGAGATATATAAAGGATAAATAATTGGGTGTGTGGATCAGCAATTTCATTATTATCTATCAAATAACTGAAGGACACGGTAATATTTCGGTAGTGAAATGAGGTTCATTGGATTAACATGTGCAATATGCATCAAAACGAAATTAGATAGGTGCATATATTTGGGCACCCCAACAGAAATATCACATCAATATTTAGTTGAGCCTCATTATAGCCTGTAATGAGTGTCTGGATTCTGGATGCAAAACATCTCCAATTCAGTTTGGTTTGATAGTTGCCGAGCATGGACAGCGCACTTCAAATCACCCCATACATTTTCAATGACATTCAGGTCTGGGGACTGGGATGGCCATTCCAGAACATTGTACTTGTTCCTCTGCATAAATGCAAGAGTAGATTTTGAGCAGTGTTTTGGGTCATTGTCTTGGAAATATCTAGCTCCGGTGTAACTTCCGCTTTGTGACTGATTCCTCTACATTATTCTCAAGTATCTGCTGTTATTGAGTTTAATTCATGTGACCCTCAACTTTAACAAGATTTCCAGTACCGGCCCTGGCCACACAGCCCCACAGCATGAAGGAACCTCCAACAAAATGTTATTGTTGGTAGCAAATGTTTGTCTTGGAACGCTGTGTTCTTTTGCCACCATGCAACACCCCATGTTATGACCAAATGACTCCATCTTTGTTTCATCAGTCCAAAGCACCTTCTTACAAAATAAAGCTGGCTTGTCCAAATGTGCGTTTGCATACCTCAAGCAACTCTGTTTGTAGCGTGTGTGCAGAAAAGACTTCTTCTGCATCACTCTCCCATACAGCTTCTCCTTGTCCAAAGTGCGCTGAATTGTTGAACGATGCACAGTGACACCATTTGCAGCAAGATGATGTTGTAGGTCTTTGGAGGTGGGCTGTTTTTGACCGTTCACACCATCCTTTGCCTTTGCATCTCTGATATTTTACTTGGCCTTTCACTTCTGCCCTTAACAAGAACTGTGCCTGTGGTCTTCCATTTCCTCACTATGTTCCTCACAGTGGACACTGACAGCTTAAATCTCTGCGATAGCTTTTTGTAGCCTTCCCCTAAATCATAATGTTGAACAATCTTTGTTTTCAGGTCATTTGAGAGTTGTTTTGAGGCCCCCATGTTGCCACTCTTCAGAGGAGAGTCAAAGAGAACAACAACTTGCAATTGGCCACCTAAATACCTTTTCTCATGATTAGATGCACCTGTCTATGAAGTTCAAAATGTAATGAGCTCTCCTAGATAGTTACAAGTATTCAAATCAACAACATGACAAGGGTGTCCAAATGCTTGCACCTGTTTAATTTTGTTTTGATGCATATTGCACATTTTCTGTTAATCCAATGAACCTCATTTCACTACCAAATTATTACTGTGTCTTTCAGTTATTTGATAGATCAAAATGATATTGCTGATCCAAACACCCAATTATTCATTAGTTCTCAATGCTACTCAGTTCTCACCATGCAGGAGCCCTAGAGGAAGTAAGATGGCACAGTAGTGAAGGTTGCAAAAGACACCCAAGCTACAACCGCAGCACCCATTCCTCCCAAATGGCCTCTGAAGAGGCAGTCACCCACGGAGAGAAATTGGTCATTAGATTTTCTCCTCACCTCCTCCTCTGTTTTCTCTAATAAAACACCCTCCAGGTCTTTGAGTACTGGCCTTTTGTCCACTCCCTGTAAAACAAAGATGCTTTAGGAAAAAGGTCTGCTTTGCATGTTAGGCAAAGGAACAGGGCTGTAGCAAATATGCCTTAGTAGTTACAATTATACTGGCCTCACAAATGTCTCATTGATAGTAGGAAGCAGAAATGCAAGACTTGCAACCTTAAGCAACGTAATTCCTTAAGCAAACATCATCAATAACTAGACTCTGTGCTTGGAACATGTAAATGACATATTTCACGTCTGTGACTAGATGTGTATGCTTACTCATTTCCACTCCCTGATGATTTATGCAAACTCAACAAGTGAGCGGAATTCAAACGGATGTTTGGAAGAAGTCCATGTGGCAGATTGAGTTATGTAATTGATATTTTATAATCCATTCAACATAATATGTGGAAAGGTGAATGACAGTCAGCCTCACATTCACAAAGAACAGCATACTGGAATTTCTGTTCTATCTTAAATTGTAAAATTGACATGGCTCTTATTTTTAGAGGTAGGGGAATTCATATAATGCATTACTTCATGTTGAGGTTCTTTCACAGCATTGACATTTTGGGTAAAGGTTTCTTAGAATCAAATTTGGCATAAGTTAGGCAGTAGCACAGGAAGTGAGTCAGAGGATGTGCTATTCACATAAAAAATTAGGTCACATAAGTGAAGCTCTTAAAACAATATCTTTCCTATATCAACCTGATATGTTTGAACTTCCAGTACTGTGTATTTTGTGTATGTATATTATATATGTTTGTGTATTCATTATGCTAGTTATGAATCGATTGAATTCCTCATTCCTATGTGACTCAGACAGTTATTATTTCAAACACAATGGCAGGCTGCAGGTGTTTGATAGTCATTTCAATCACAATTCCATTGCTCACCAACAAGCAGACAACAGTTAGTTTGTTCTGAACAAAGAATCCTCATTTGACAATGTGCAGATCATCTTTTTGGAACATCACTTCATCTGCTACTGTTCCCGTGAGAATTCTGCAACCTGTATCCGCTAAAGGCATACAAGATGCAAACATCTCGCATCCCTCAAGGCCACGTAATCCTCTGGATCTGTCAGCCAAATGACAGCCGCAATGTGTACGAATACTAATTGCTCTGGCCCCCAGAAGTTACACTTGTTGACAGAGTCGTAATTGGAATATGACAATCTGGCCCTTTTTTGTGGCAAGCAGACTTGGCAAGCAAGCCAGGTGCATGTCTATAGGTCTTTTATGTCCCACTTTTCACCAATTCATGGATATATTTGTCTGAGTGAAAGTGGGCCAGACACTTCCCATGAGCCTCCACACGCAGACAGGAATTTGAGTTATTACCCAGCATGCCCTGGGGGAGTCCACTGTCCACTGACCTGTCTCTGCGGAATCGATGGGACACGGAAGGACATGGAAGACAGGAATCGCAGGGTAGATATGCTTGAAGACAAATTAACAACAGACAATTAATAGAAAACCAGAATGTGAAGTTGAAAATACAATGTATGCTAGGGTTGTATGCTAATATTTATTGGCTTGGTTGCTAGGTGACATGGCTATATGTCTTTATAAAAGACCATTAAGTGCAGACCTAGTATTGAAAGATGACAAACTGTCTCTCATTTGCTGGGGGAACTTGTTTTTGGTCCACACTATAATGACAGGACCTAGCTGTCAAAGTCTGCAGTCCTGAATAAGGCATATATAAGGCAGATGGGTCAGTATATTTAAACACATACAAACATGAAAGACTAAACTGCATATTCCTGTTGAATTTTATAGAAATCTTACCCTTGTAAAACAAAGATGAACACTTTAAAAGTCAGATCGGGCAGATTACATGATACCAAGCTGACTGATGCTCTGAGGTAACCAGATGCACACATTAGGGTTATTCCATGATCTTCTCCTACATTAACAGAGACAGGTCAGTGGACAGTTGACTCCCCCAGGGCATGCTGGGTAATAACTCAAATTCCTGTCTGTGTGTGGAGGCTCATGGGAAGTGTCTTGTTCATTTTGCTTGCATGTTTTAGTTTTTTTAGTAAATTGTTCCTATTCTTACTTTTCATGGATCAGGGTAAAGAGTTGTTGGCATTGTCTAACAAGCATATATATGAAATGTACATGCCCACAAACACGTACATGTATGTTTTTGCTTTTGATACACACAAGCCACACAACAGTATCTACAAGGTAAAGATATATTGTACATGGAATATAATAGGACATCAATCAATAATGTCAACAATGTTGGAACTTACAGGCTTCTTTTAAAAAAGCAAATATTGTTTAACAGAATAATTTTGTTGCCATTAAAACACCTTAATGTCAAGTCTCAGTGCTAAATATAAAGGGAAGAAAAGGCAGATCAATGCAATTTGTTAAATAATGTTTTTCCTTTCTTTTGGTAAAGATTGATATTTGCAGTAATGAAATAGGTGAAAAATGTTTTAGTGTGTTGGCATGAAGAAGGCAAGTAAACATTGTCTCCAAATTGATTCATGGCATCAGTGTCCTTAACTCCTTACATTATGGCATACAAATGATGTTACTATTGGTTACTCACAGGGTTAATGAATCCATAGCTGTGTAACATGGATCTCACAAAACAAATGCAAATAATTTATATACACAGAAGCCTCAGTATTTTGATTTTAACCTGCAAGACAGAAAATGTAGCACAGATGCTTTCATACAAACAAAATGCATCATGCATCATACAGAACAAAGTGTTTGTTCTACTTTAGTTAAGAGCCAAAAATTGAAAAGCCCCTCGATCAAAATAACAGAAGTACAATATCGTCCTGTTAGTAATAAATCATTATAACACTCTGCACTTCCGTCCAAAAATAACATTTTCCTTTATCAATTATTGACAATATATGAAAAGAGCAAACTTAAACACATATTATCATTAAACACTTCATAATGAGAAAGTGTTTAGGGAATAGTTTACACTTGTGAATTGGTCTGTGTATGGCTCGCAGTCTTCTTTGCAAGGCTTCTTCTCTGCAGGTTTCAATCTCTCACTTGAGACCACAAAACCGTCCCATGTGTTGGCTCTTGAGGCTCCAACAATATGACTCTCATAAAGCCTGCGTTGAGCAGTGCTAACAGATGGTTAGTGCATGTTTTGTGTTCATACCGCACACATGTAGGTTAGGTGCATCATGGTAGCTGGTTACCATGGGAACTGGGTATCAAACATGTCTAAATGCAATCTCTTGGTGAAATCATCTCTTTCTTTCTTTCTTTCTCACCAGACCAGGCTCTGGATGCGTGGTCTCAACCCTCCTCAGAATTGAACCCTATCTGATTATCCCAAAAGATAATGAGGGGATTCCAAGGGATTTTCAAGTGAAATATACATACTGCATGTTCCCAACTCTAGAGAATTGGTGTTTGCATTAACATGTTTTGCATGTCTGTGGGTGTGGAGGTTTATTAATAGGTGTGGATGTTTATTAACACAAACATCCCAGGCTATTTGTTTTGACAATAGCTTCCATCACAAAGGACCTAGACACATACGCTAATGTGTGTCAATCCTATGTAGGCCTACTGACCTTAAACACTTTACTGTACATTGAGTTCAATGCATTGACTGTCTTGTAGAATGGATTACCTAGGGGATATAGAGAGAACAAGAAGGGATTCTCCCTCAATCTCGTAAGTGCACACACACACACACACAGGGGCAATCTCACGTGATTGGATGGATGAGCTAACGTTGCATGCTGAATGCTGATGAGCAGCTTCATAGAGGATACACTCTCTACTCATCATTCATCAATGTCAACCACGGCATCACCCTTATGTCCCCCTGGGAGGACTCTACACACACACACACACACACACACTTACAAAACACATGTGCATGCACTTATGAACAAACACACACACGCAAAAACCACATATGAATGCACTAATAAACATCCACACGCACAAACATGCAAAACATGTTAATACGCTCATGAACAGCCACGTACACACACTAAACACATGTAAATGTACATATGAACAGCCTCTCTCTTACGCATAAACACATAGGTACATGCATACATAGACACACACACATCTGTGAGGTACAAAGTCCCAACCACTTCATGTCACACCTCCAGGAACCCAAATACATGTTCCCCTCTAAAGGGCATTCAAGCTGTTCAAGTCTGTCCTGAAAATGGCCCATTCCTCCTGTGTGAGGTAATGAGGTGGAAAATTAGGTTGAGGGACACTAGGGGGAAGTCACTGGATTCATTAGTATGTAAAATAAAAGTCATACCAACATGCTGGTTATGGTCAGTGGTTTTTTTTAACTTACAGCTGTTCCTAGAACATTTAAACTGTGGAACCCCCTGAGAAGAAACTGAAAGGATTCTTCTGGATAAATCACAAAATGTAAGTTAAATGCTACAGATCAAAGTCATTCTTTGGATTGAGGTTATATGAGAGTGTGTGCTGTTCTTGTCTCGCGTCTGTTGTTTGATCAATGTTTTTTTTGCGGTTGGCAAAATACTCCAGGCGGGTGCATATGGTCTTTCTATTGCCCAGGCTGGTGCAGTTAAGATCTATCTGGTGATTCAGGGATGCCATTTTTTCTGTTTTTCTACCATCAGGTTGAGTCAACACTATCTAAATGCAGTGACACTCATTGTGATCAAATAAATGACTAGATGTCCATCCACATAACAGAGGACAACAACATCTGTTTTGTGGACGTGGGTTGAGTACTCTTCTACCGCAATGCAGATCAGAGACCATATACTTGTGTTTTCATGCTGTCTAGTTTGATAATTCTGCAAACCATTGGAAAACTCTGAGTTGGAGTATAGCCTGAAGGACAGAAATTTTAGAATGAGCCAGGGGAGGGAATATGAGAAAATAAGGGAAGGGGGCTGTCAGAAAACTCACTGCTTGCAGCTTTGTCAATATGCTTTCGCTTGGACGTTTTGAGGAGTGGAATTTGCTTTGACAGAAATTCAATTGAAATGCTCAAGGACTCAAATGAACCTCACATGATGAACCCTGGCTAGAGGTACAGCATTTCAGTTTCTTGTATTACTCTGGTCTCAAAACAAATGTGTACAACATTAACATTTTTATTCACCTTTTTCCCTGTCTACATCAGAGGCTTTCCAACAGAGGTCGTTTAGGACCTCAAATTCTTCCTCAGACATCAGCAATGAAATAAAAGCTTAATAAGCATCATGATAGCCAGTATGAGACACAGGCCTTGCTCATTAAATTTAACCTCGTCCACAATGGCATTACACAATGGGCAAATAAATACTAACTATAATGGGTTATATTATAACAAAGTTTACCCTCTTTTTAAATGTCTGTGCCATTTTCGATAGTTTTTTTTACAATTTCGATGACTTTTAAGAAACCTCCTCAAAGAGGTTGGGTCTATGCTTTAAATTAAACTAATGTCTAGTTGATCTGCATTCTTACCAATTGAGCACGGCAGTATTTGTTGTTGTACAAATGTTGTTGTACAACTGTTCAATCAGCAATTAATTCTTAATCTTGACTAAATACTGTAGGTCACATCTAAGTTGCTGTTTGCATGAAGAGACCAAGTAGGAGGGCATAGAAAAGGCGAGGGGAAGAGGGTTCTATAGTGAAAAAGCGAATGTTTCAAATGAAATTTGTGCCACAATTATTGACCATGTTGTCAAACGATGGCCTTACAATGAGATATAGACCATCTGTGGCATCAATAGTAAGACTATTCAAGAATGACAATTTATTTATTTTATTTACCATTATTTTACCAGGCACGTTGGCTGATTAAATATTCTAATTTGCAGCAACATCCTGGGGAATAGTTACAGGCAGAGGAGTTGGGATGAATGAGCCAATTGGAAACTGGTGATGGTTAGGTTGCATCATAGAGTGAGGGCCAGATTGAAAATTTGCTAGGACACCTGTGTTGAAACCAATGTCAATAGATATTCTGCTTTGGGTCGTTGTCAACTTCTGTTCAGCTTTAATTGACAGACAGATGGCCTTACATAAATCTGCACAATTTCTTTAAAAACTTTGAATTAATTTTTATCAATTTCTGATACCAAACTGTCCAAACTCTGAGACAGCAAAGCAGCCCAAAACCATGATGCTCCCTCCACCATACACAGTTGGGAAACCAAACAAAAATCCTGACTTCAGCATATTGGATTGCCCCCCATATAGCACAGCAGCAGTAATACTTAACACCACAATAGGCCTTCAATACTTTGCAATAATCTATATTTTACACAACATATATGATCAAAGCATTCAGACACATCCCACTTCAGCAAAACATTTAGAAGGACAATTTACCCATCATAATCAACACAGTAATAAATTGGCACGTTCCCGAGGTTTCTGTAAGTCTTAGTTGATACTCTAGGTTTATTGTTAACCTCACTGAGTATTTTGCGCTGTGCTCTTGCAGTTATCTTTGCAGTTTTGGTAACACTTTATTTTGAGAGTCCATCTCTAGATGCTCTACATATTATCTGCATACTGTCAACAACATTCTAACAAACTATCTACTAACCCTAACCCTAATCCTAACCTTAACCATTCCCCTTATGTTAAACCTAACCTTAACCATTACCCTAAAACATATTCTAAACTTACCCCTACCCTTAAAATACACAATTAGTTGCTTATCAACAGGTGGTTTGTTGATAGTTTGTTGATAGTCATATCATCAACAAACTATCTGTAGAGCACATACAGATGGAATGTCAGACTCTCCAAATAAAGTGTAACCGCAGTTTTTTATAGGGCAGTGCAGCTCTAACAAATATCTCCAAAAAGCTCTCATTTATTGGACTCCTGACTCCTGACTTAGCTTTACTAGGGGTTCACATAACATTCCACTATGCACTGGGAATGTTTAAATTACGTATTCATTATAGACATGACAAACACATTGGTTTTTGTTGTATTCGTTTAAGGAGACTGTTTGTCTATTGTTGTGACTTTGAACATCAGACCTAATTAATGAAGAACCAGAATCCAGAACCTTCCAAAGGGTTCACATACTTATTTGAGCCACTGTAAGTAACAAAAGGGGTTCTCACTGGAACTTGTGTTTTCACAAAAAAAAGGTACTTCTGGGCACCATGAAAAGGTTCTTCTATGGGGACAGCTGACTATCCTTTTTTGGATAGTGTAGATAGTGTAGTACATTTAACATAATTCATAAATGTAATCAAACCAAAGTTTAAAACAATTAGCATGCTTGCAGTCTTCACAGACTTGTTAAAATGTGTCACAGGCAATGTGTGACATACAATACTGATGTTTTATATTAATCATATGTAGTTCATACTGGCTTGTATTATAATACTATGCATTCAACATTTAATGACACATGGACCATGATTCTGCAAATTCTAGGATTTTGCATTTAGAAGTGCTGGGAACCTCATGAAAATGTGTATCCTTTTGTCAGTGAGGGAGTTCCTGGGCACACACTACTTGGACCTGGTATAACAATAATATAATAGAATAATAAACGGGGCGGATCGGGAGTGTCGGGAGTTTTCCCGAACGGCCGGTCCATTCCGGGCCAAACGGGCCGGCACATTTTACTTTGACGGCCGGTCGGACGTATTAAAACAAGTGACAGTAGGCTGAAATGGACAGGCTGTTGCATCCGCAAAACTGCGCTCTGGCCCGGCCGTCAAATCGAGAGAGAGTTCCTCTATATTCAAATGAGGAGAAACCCAGAATGAATGATTGACGAACGCGGGGAGCGACAGATACAGTGCACGCGCACACGCGCGCCACCCCCCCCCCCCCCCCCCCCCCCCCCCCCCCCCCAA
>JACXGM010038605.1:0-10793 GCA_016801145.1 Umbra pygmaea
CGAGTGTGTAATGAGGGCCAGCCCACTAGTCCATATAGGTCACAGTGGTGGGTGTTAAATGGGGCATTGGTAACAAATCGGATGGCACTATTATAGACTATGTCTAGCTTTCTAAGTAGGGAGGTAGAGGCAGTTCTGTAAATGACATCCCCGAAATCAAGGATTGGAAGGATGGACATTTTTACCAGGGTCTTTTTGGAAGCATAGGTGAAGGAGGCCTTGTTTCTGAATAAGAAGCCAATTCTAGATTTTATTTTCGATTGGAGTTTGTTAATGTGAAGCTTGTTAATGCTTGTTAATGTCTTGTTGATGGTAGAGGCCAGTCTGGTTTTAGCTAATAGAATGGCAACTGTAAATCGTATAACCATTTGTTACAACAAAGGTATGTAGAAGAGCATCTCTGAACGTATAACCAGAGGCGGTCTTAACATAGAGGCATAGGTAGGCGGTTGCCTGGGGCCCCCTACCAGCTGTCATAGTAAGGGGGCCCCCAACCAACCTCAAAATAAAAAGTCCTTTATCATCATAAACACTTCAAAAGCATAGTCAATTGTATTAATATTCTTAAGAAACACTTTGAAACATTGAAGTAGTAGCTAAAATGGTGAGTTCATGGTTATCTTTCCCTACACATACAACCAGCTCTGGCCCAAGCTATAGACAAGAACTGTTCGCCTGGCAACACTATATTATGTCGGCTTGGATTTTCCTTTTCAAAATAATAGCGCTCATAATTCATTGGGCCCTATCTTACACCCGGCGCAATTGACTTTTTACACAAACGCATGTATCATTCCTATCTTACACCCGACGCATATGGGACTTTTCCCTCCACAGACGCGCGTCGGTAAATTAGGGAATGAACTTGCGTTCGTTGGGCGGTTCAGCGAAAAGAAGATGCGTGTTCCGGCGCAAACGTTCCCTGGTGCTATCTTGCAGTTCCCGAAAACAATTACGCCACTGACTAGGAAAAACCTGGTTTAAAGTCAGTGGTGTATTATTCAGATGCTATTTTAAGGGCGCATGCTTGGCCATTATGTAGCGTGTTCACAAGCGCATACACTTTACTCCTCTCATCTACACAAATGCAGAAGTTCCCATTATTGCAATACATACATAATTAGAAGGAAAAATATACCATACTAGGAAATCATTGTGGTGTCCGAAGATGTGAAAAAATAAGCATACATATCTAGTGTACACATTATACTCAAATTATTCAGAATGAATTATATAATTATTCGCACTGTACATCAACCGCAAGGGAACCCATGCAATCAACATACAAGTGATTTCCGTTGCTAATAGTAAAATCGCCCATGAATTACCCTGGCTCAAGCCATGGCTCATTTTTGGCAAAGTCTGCCATCTTTGTGGCGAATTCCCCTTGGATGGGTGGCTGTGACAACGGCTATCCGTTAAAGACATGGTTAATGATGACACAATGTATGATGCCAGCAAGTGCGTAAAATACTGTTTAATCAAAAATACACACAAACACGCAGTGTAGCCTAATTGAACGAACATTTGGCACACTGAAAATACGCGTCAGGTGTTTTGGATAGAACAGGTACTACACTACTCAAGTCGCAGCATTCTTTGTGGCTTGTTGTGTTTTACACAACATTTCCATGAATCATGGATGTGTTGATGACAATAATTAGGAAATATTAGAAGACTTCAGGAGACGTGATGTTGAAATGCATGTGTCGTTGCCACAAACTTAAATGCCCAGAAATGCAGAACGGGAGAGGAAAGCTTATTTGACAGAAGAGTATATCACGGTCTAATGTTAGACTACGTTGCAAAAATATTACCATGCATTCATAACCTTGTGATTCAGTGAGAGTGAGTCCAAAACATCGGAAAGTAGGCTTGTGATATTTCTATATTTACATTTTGTAAAAAGGAAAATCAATAGCAAATCGCCATTATAGTAGCAATCCGCCATGGAACAAGTGCGTCTGCTCTTAAAGGGAATGTGATATGACGCTCTGATTGCACGTTACGCCCCAAACCACACCTATGACTAATGAAGCTACTTTAGACCTACCCATTTTAGATATGCGTCGGGCGCAATAATCATTTATCCCGCCTGTAAAATAGCAAAAGCGCCCGGGACCCTCCCACAATGTAACTTGCGTTTCGCGTTTGATACTTGGGTTTCAGATCGTGAAAATAGTGCCCATTGAGTCAATGGTAATTCATTGCATAGATAGGTAGTGTGTCCATGTTCATGTGTTGCTAAAGTTAGTCTATTGTTGGATAAAACAGACTCTAGTGAATGTTTTTCAAATGTAATCGTGTTTTCACATTAGACACTAAAAATGTATTTTACATAAATATATGTATATATATATATAATATAAATATATATAATAAAAAAGTTATTAAAAAATTGTTATAATTTTTTTCTATCACATGCTCGCATTGTTTCTTTACACACAATACAATTGCATTTGGTTACAATTCACTAGCTTTATAATGAATTAACAATGGTTATTGCAATGGATTAAAACAAGTGCTATTGTTTAGAAAAAAGTAAAATCTGAGTTTGCGTTGTTGGAAAAATAGTTTTTCCAGGCTCTGCATACACCACCTTCACAATGAAATAGACAAGTCCATAAAGGTGCATTGTGCGAAAGATAAACACACAGTGACAGGAGGCCTGGGAAGTACACAAACAGAGACTAAGCAAGACGAGCAAGATGAAAAGACACAGATAAGTATTGTTTTATGGCTACTGTTGGGGATACAGACAGGATCCTTGCTGTGAAGTGGGGCTAGGTGAAGATAACGTTAACCTAGACAATGAAGAGGACATCACGTTTTTTCCCGCCCGCCATCACCAACCGTGTAATCGACGTTGACACAGATGAGGTGGAATAGTTGTCAATTGCTGGCCTTTTTGACACCGATGACAATGATGAGTTCCATCATGACTATTAGTTTGTGTAGTGCTACACTTTGTGTTCTCTGATTTCCATCTTCTTTTTGGAGTAAAGAAGTGTATGCAGGGTTTAATGGAGGTTTTTTCTCCTCTCCAAGCTTTACTTCTCCATAGATTAGCTTTACCTGCTTATCCACCATTCAGTCAGTACATTTTTTTTTCGTTCTCTATTAAAGATCGGACTGGGTGGCCCCATACATACCTTCGCCTTGGGCCCCCAATTTGCTTAATCCACCACTGCGTATAACATGTTGAACCTTGAAGCAGATAGGCTACAGCAGCAGACGACCACACCGGGTGCAACTCTTGTCAGTTAAGAACAGGAAACTGAGGCTACAATTTGCACCGGCCCACCAAAATTGGACAATAGAAAATTAAAATGCCACATCTTAAAATGCCACAGCCTACCTGAGTATTGTTGACCACCATGTCCATCCCTTTATGAACAGTGTACCCATCTTCTAATGGCTACATCCAGCAGGATAACACAACATGTCACAAAGCTCAAACAATCTCTAATTTTTTGAACATGACAATGAGTTCACTGTACTCAAATGGCCTCCAGTCACCAAATCTCAATCCCATCGAGCACCTTTGGGATGTGGTGGAACGGGAGATTTGCATCATGGATGTGGCTGACAAATCTGCAGCAACTACGTGATGTAATGATTTCAATATGGACCAACATTTCTGAGGAATGTTTCCGGTGAATTGTTGAATTCATGCCTCAAAGAATTAAGGTTCTGAAAGCAAAACAAAGTCCAACATGGTACTAGCAAGGTGTACCTAAAGAAGTGGCTAGTGAGTAAATCCTGAATTAAATCTGACAGCATGAAGCTATAATCAGCAAAACACTCTCTCTTTATACATTAAAAGGTTTATTAAATTATCAGGATATAAGAGAAAATTGAGAGACAGAGGTAACAAAAAATAAGTACATAAATCATTAAATTCCAGTATATGATGCACATCCACTAAGCTCGCTATGCCTCAGGCTACAAGATGGAGCCTGCTGCAAAACATTATAACATTACCAGTCGCGCACAGCCAACTTTCTTCATCTAAACTTTGTTTTGTCATTTATAAACAAATTCAGGCCCTCGAGCACTTTAACTGTTGGACATTTCCAGTTAAATAACAGTGGAGAAATGTAGTGTCCTAATTTGCAATCTACATCCCATGTGGCGAACTACTTTTCAAACAGTCCAATGAGCCCAGTAGAAAAGTATGGCGTTTTACAGACATTTCCAGTTTAGGAAGAAGTGAGAAACCGTCACAGGTTGCTGACGAAACCAAACCCTGTCTGTCTAACTAGTATCGAATGTCTATGGTACAACAAGGGCTGGTTTCCAAGACTAAAACTAAACTTGAACTAAAATATACTGTCAATGGAGTTCCTTTATTAAAGTTATTCTTATTCTGGAACAAGGCTTGCTCTGCATGGGGGAAACTGTCCCTCAGACATGGGCACAGGATAGGAGCCTTCGAGACATCTGGGACACACCTTTGTCTTGGGCTCTGTTGCATGTTCGGCAGTGACAGAGTTCCTACTGTCGTGATGATGAGCTACGTTGTTCTCTTGGCAGGTTTGGCGATCAGTTGTCTCTCTCTCTCCAGCTCCTTCTCTCTCTGATGTTCTTTCTCCAGAGCTTCCTTTTGTTTCTGCTGCTGAAGCTTCAATGCTCTCTTCTGGAAACCAACATTTCAGCGGTCAATTTATCAACGGATAGAGATCGGCATTTAAAGATTCACTTATTTATTTTCAACTTCCATTTGTCAGCTACCAGAAAGCGTAACGAAATCATACAGAATTCAGTCTGATATTTCCCACCTTGAGTTTAGTTGATTTCTCGTGAAGCATTATCATCTCTTTGCGAATGGTCACCAGCTTAGTGTGGTAAAATTTGGCCTCTGTGAACTGGAACGAACAATGCTAATTACAAAAATCACCTGCACAAGAAACAGATGTACGACACATTCTACAAAGAAAGTTTACTGGTATTTTATTCAATTGTGGGGAATCCCTTGAACTATTTTTGAAGAGTGACTAACCACAGGAATTTGAAGGGGCAGAATAAATCACTATAAAAGGTATGTCAGCACTTGAGATCAGACAGAATGAGTCACTTGCTGCAGGGCAGGTACTAATCACCGTATCTGTGGAATATTGAATTACATGATCCAGATTCAATTGCAAGTCTCAAAATAACTCTGATTACATGAAATTTACTTTGACTGAAATGACATTGGTTGCATGAAAGTACGCAAACAAATGTTTTATTGAACGTAAGATTGAGAAAACATTCTGTTTGGAATGACACGATTTCACACTTATTTCTTTGTTTGATGAAGTGATATGTGCACTGGAAGAGAAATTTAGTTTCAGACTTTTTGAGAACATCTATGCAGATAAAATTGTCACACTGTACAAAAATGAACTAATGGTGGGTGTCAGTGCATCAGTATGACGATGTATACGGCATTCATTTCTTTACAAAAAGTATGTATATAGGTTGTATGATTTGAACACAGTATACGGTTTCAGATAGGCAAATAGACAGACCAGTGAGTTCAGGTCTAGTAGGGAGTTGCAATCTCTGAATTTGGTGACTTCTTGTTCCAGTGTGTCCAGCAGGATGACTTGGTTTTGCCTGGTCAAGGAGAGAGACACACATGAGCCACAAGCTGTAAGCTTGTCAGAGAAATCTAACGGCATAAACAAAGATCATTCTGTGATTATTTAATCAAACCAAACATGAAAAGAGCTCTAAATTCTTAAAGTCAAAGGTTCAAAACTGTTTACGTTAAAAAGCTACCTTTAATGTGCATGAGTCAAACACGGTGATCTAGAAAACAGCATGTCTATTAGAACTGTAACTTAAGTACGAACGTGAGTTCCTGCAGAGCCTGTTTGGATCTGTGGAGGTCAGGCAGGTAGTGAGATAGCAGGCCTTCAGTCAGTTTCTCTACGGCCTGTCTGTTCACTACAATGGGCTCGTCAGCAGTTACTGACTCCTTTGCAGGCTGCGAGCCCTCACTGGACAGTAAAGTCAGGCCTGGATCTAAAGGGCAATAAACACTTGGTCAATAGACAGGTAAATGTGGAAAGACTTATTTTTATTAAGAAACAATATTTCAAACATAGGTCACAAACAAAATGTACATTATATTTCTACATCTTCACCTGCACATACGTCCCCCCACCAAACATAACCCACTACCCCACACCCACATAGCATACCCAAGAGCCATACACGACCCAACATACACTAAAAGCATAAAGCAAATAAATGAAAAAATAAAACAAATTCTAAGAATAAACTTTTTAAATAACCTAGGCTAACATCTGCTTGGAACCACTATTCAGTTTTGCCCTGCAGGGTGGGTTGATGGCCTCAGCCGTTTAAAAAGGTAGCCTTAGTAAATGTGAAAGTAATTAAAAACTGTTTTCAATAGAGGAAAAAACACAATAAGTGTTCATTTGGATTACCCCAAACCGGTTTATTTCCTGGTCATGCTCAGAAGCCCCAAAATCGAGCAGAGCAAACTGGCCCAGTATACTCGCTGTGGGGGACATAGACGGCTAGGGTTGCCTTGTTGCGCTCAGGTGATTATTTTTGGTGTGCGGAATGCATGCAAGCTTTTTGGTTGAGAGAGTAGCGTCCTCTTCCAAAATGCATTGGTCTCAGCAGCACGGCTTGGTGGATCATGTTTTTTTAGGGGGGAAATCCAGATATTTGACTCTTAGCCGCTGTAATGAGCCAAGGCTGTAGATAATTTGAGATCAAACTGAGAAAATATACAGCATCGGAGGTGGAAACAAATATCTTTGACCCAAAATTTGTGTAATTCCAGTTAGTGTAATAACAGAAGCATAAATGTAAATTCAAATGACTTTCACATTAAAGTTGTCTTGTCTAAAATGGTTTAAGCAACTAATATGCACCCATGCCAGGCCATTATATCTAATTGGGGTTTTTGATTTTAAAAAGCAGTGTACTGTTGCAATGGCCCTGGCAGCCGGAGGCAGTAGGTCTTCCAGTGTGGTTCTTTTTTCAGACAAGTCCCAATAGATACCACAAGGTAGACATGCCAGAACGTGTACGCAGTGGATTAAGTGAAATTAGTTAAACTTGTGAAATTCCCCTGATAAGAAAATGTGTGACATTTATCTTGAAATCTACTAAGCAGGGTTGCAGTGGTTTAGCTGTCTATTTATTTATTTTGGATCATATCTGAACAGAATCTCCGGCAGGCTGTGGGTGTTCTTCATGTTTTCTCCATGTTTAATCACATCTTCAACCAATGAAAATGTCTTCACAAAGGAGACCTTCTGGTCAGCCATAATTCTTGAAATGCTTACTTCTGTCCCCCTTACAAAGGGTCTCTAGTCCTCAGGAATGGGTCCCTCACCACAACAGCTGCACTGTTTTCACAGAGCCTTAATTTTCACGAGGTTTCAGCGATGACATCTTTTAAAGTCGCCCTTCTCTGAGTTATAGCTTTCCAGTTGATAATTCCATTGCTAAGGTACCATGAACATTTCTGTAGTTCTTCTTATACACAGTAAATCCACACCATACCACTCCTGTTAACTTTAGGTGACTCCATCTTTCCCACCACATTCTACACCATTTATGCAACAGCAGCTGGATGTCCCCAATATCTTTTGATATATACTTCCACTACCTTCCATAAAATGTACTGTTTATGACATTAGACTACAAAACAAATGTTTTTCCCAAAACAAATTCTTCCACAGACTTACCCCTGTATCTTTTAAAGAATTACCATCCCTAAAATGTATATTTATTAACAAATCCCACCACCCACAACTTCTCTACTGCATTTTCATCTTTATATATAAACGGGTGGTATTAAGTCTGCAACTGAGTCGCTGGTGGTCATTCTGACAGCATTCACCACCCCAGTTAGTGAATTTGTTATTCAGTACAGCACAGTTCCATCTTTGTTGGCTCTTTTCAGAATGTGGAAAACTAAACGGAACATAGCTCTGGAATAAGGGCCTGGTTGAAAGTTGAGAAACTCAGGAGTTATGTCAATCATGAAAAACTCAACTGTAACTCATGAACTGTGCAAATCATGAATAGATGTTGGAGACTTGCAGGTGAGTTATAGAAGTTACCTTTGTTCCGAGGACGGTCATCCTCAGGTGTGGAACTCTCACCTGTCCTCGCATCGGCCTCCATATGTGACAATGCTGTCCGATTCTATAGCCTGCAGAGTGTGAAAACGAATGTTATGACAGGACACTTTAAACCTGCCCTCTCTAATACCTGTTGCAGCTGACTGCGGTACTGAACAGGCGATTAGACTGTTGTGAAACTGTTGTGCGTACGGTTAGTGTTCATTCTTGCAAAATCCATCTATTTCAAGGAAGTGTTGGCAAGCATTTTCTTCTTGCTTTGACAAGCCCTGTATTATTGTCAGTGCAATGTATGACTCAAACAAAGGAGCAAGGAAAAGTATCAGCACAGTTCACGGGAAGAGCTATCACACACAGACATTTGTCCTAATGGTGCCTGTTATGCTAGCGAACTAGCTAATGTTACTACAGCTATGCTGCTATTCAGAATCAATGTATACATGCTATCCTCTACAAAACACATGTCAAGGTAAATCCAGAAAAAATATGATGCTTACAAAACAAACAAATTATTTAAAACACTATCTAGCTACCTTGACAAACGAGATCTCCATCAAAAACGGCAACGTCAGGGAAACTCCATCATGTGATCATGTGACAGGTAGCCAGTGCCAATCATGTGACTTTTGAGAAACCGAACTTGCTTTGGGTGTATCCGTTCAGCCAATTAAAACGCTTAGTTACTCAACTTTTCGCCAAACCGAACGAAACGGGCGGGACCTATCTGAATTTTGACCAATAAAAAATACAATTGATAAACTGGTCCTTTCCTCATTCGTTCGGTTTGCCTAAACGTTCCCTGGAACATGCGAAATTAATACATCTACTCACAGTACTGTGTTGTCAGGAGTTCTTGCTAGCTAGACTTTTTTCACCAACTGTTAAAGATGTAATCTTTACGGTACAGAAATGGTCTTGAACAGGATCAAAGAAAGGACATATTTTCTTCTGGAAAGTGCCGAAACGTGGTACGTTTTAATAATATATGATAATGTTGTTCGATAGGTGAGTTTCAGCTTCATAAAAACAAAACCGATATGACGTAGGCTACTGTGACTGTAGCTAGTTTCGCTAACAAACCTTGGGAGACTTCTGATAATTCGAAATGTACAGGTTGGATGAATTTGTCAGACAGCATTGTGTCTATTTGGCTAACAATGTTGTCACTGTCAGTCATTTAATAACAATTAGGAATTTGAACGCAGACAACTACCAAGCTGTACTGGGTTTGAATCATGCCATTATTATGTGGGTCCTCGAACTATCAGAATTATAGTGGGAATGTAGTTCCGTGTCACATGAGTGATTGAAAGAACAATTAATGTATTCTGCCTCATTCTGTTGCACAGTAGACAATGCATTCTCACAAATGTCAATATTGTGTAGTCGATAAAATACAGCTCTTCGATTAAAATCGTACATTGGCATTATTGAGTTTATTCGGCAACATGTGGATAGAGTTAATTATATTTGGAATAAAAAATATATGTAGTCCCGTTTTACCAGACAAACAATATCTAGTGATTCTTCTACCCTAATGATTTCTCCTACACATCCCACAGGTGTTTCAGGTGACTGTCAGCGCTGACAAATGTAATGTTACAGCCACAACCATTCAAAAAGAAAACATATTTACGGGCACATGGTGAGAAGCAGACCTAGTTCAGGACCGGTGTAATTGAACTCTTAAAAGGTACCTGACCAGGCAACATCTGCTTTTCGCGATGTCAGGTGGTGCACGCTTCTTGAGCAAGGTGCGGTCCGCCTTTAGGACGGAGCGTCAAGACTGGGACCTGAGTGACTCCGCGCCCTTTGACCTCTCCGGCGATGAGCTCGCAGACGACGATGCGCCCAAATTCAACAAACTCAAAGTGGTGGTTTCCGGTGAAATGGAGGACTACTCGGCCGGTGCACAGTCGAACGGCGTTATGGTGAGCACATTGGTGGTGGATGATGACGACTCGCTGCTCGACTCTTCCTCGGGGAGCCCCGGTGTAAATATGGACACGCTGCCGTGTGAGAGCTGCACCAGGAAGAGAGAAGGGATGAAACGGAGGAAAGTGATAAAGAAGTTGGCTTTCGCAGCAATATTGTATTTCCTCTTTATGATTGGAGAACTTATAGGTGAGCAGGCAAATTCTCGGTTATTTAAATGTATGGCTCTTCATTGAAACTGCATAATTTAGTTATGTGTTGAATGCAGTTGCATGATAATGACAGCACTCCATCTGCATTAATGTACTGCATTGTGAATGCAAAATATATTTTTTTATATTAAATCAATATGCACTGATATTATGATTGTTACAAATCAACTGAATTTGGTATTATGTTTAAACCCACTGCCATAGCAATACAGTGTGGTATGAGTGCGGATACTTAAAAGAGATTTCTTTGTGTAAGTGAACTTGTTTTTTAATGTCTTATCTGTTTTTGTAGATGTAGGAAACACTGATCTACATAAGGCCTAAAAAAAATTTTGTTTGGTTCCGGTTTCCGACCGACCCTGTCAATTTATGTGCGACCCAAATTTTTTTTATGACCTACCGTTTTTGTACAGAACGTTATTTTCGTTGATTTGAGGTAGCCTACTGAGCGATGCGCAATCTAATACTAATCACAAGAAATATGTTACAGTAAACAATACTGCAAGGACATAAATAAAAACATCCTAAA
>JACXGM010038606.1:0-10817 GCA_016801145.1 Umbra pygmaea
AGGAGTCTGTGGCTGAAGAGGCAGATGGTCAGTAGAGCCGGCTGTGGTCATGGGAGGGGATGGCTGATAACCCTACAATCATCTTCTCTGTGTATACATGTCAAAAGAAAAGAAAATGTCTCAAAACATGTCCCCATTCACAATTAAAAACACTTTGTGAATCCATCTATTTGAGCTTGATGTTGTGAAATATTACGAACACATTCATACATACATACACATAAATATACACATAAATATTGTTATTACAGGCCTTAGCATCGTTACTATAGGGCTATATAGAGGAAGCTATATGCAATATGCAGGAAGCCCCATTGATTAGCTTAGCTTAGCGGCTAACTAACTAGTTGTGTGCTCATAAAATACACCACCAGTAAGACAGTATTTGAAGTAAT
Source organism: Umbra pygmaea (assembly GCA_016801145.1). Taxonomy (NCBI): domain Eukaryota; kingdom Metazoa; phylum Chordata; class Actinopteri; order Esociformes; family Umbridae; genus Umbra; species Umbra pygmaea. Next base: position 396 of record JACXGM010038606.1, read on the forward strand.
GATTATACATTATAAAACGACAATGTTATTACCACCGTGAGAAACACTGAAATGTAATAAGGGAACATATACACAAGAGACAGTAACAGAAACAAATGAAACGGAAGGTAATACCCGACCCTCCTTGGGCCGGATGCAACACATATGTTCATATTTCACATATTTCGGTTTTACAAAATAGTACAAAATAGTCCCCTTAGAACGTATTTAATGTGATTTAGGGCTGATTAGTTCATAAAATCAACCTTTGAATTGAGACTCAACTGATTTATATATAAATGTGTGCATTAAAAAAGCCGCAAAATATGCCCTATTTAGTAAACTAACCTGGAAAAGAATCCCTGGTAAATAGTGTTTTAGTTGGGTGGCTGTTCAAGTTAATTACCAATACCTCCACTTTATGAGGCCAGTTGGGTGGCCTAAGTAATATTTTATCCAAGGGTAACTTGTGTTTAAGTGTGTTTGTTTGTGTCCCTCCACCTCCAGTAACACTTGTTATTCAAGTGATGGATCCGTTTGTGGGCAAGTATATGAATGCACACACATGCGCACATGCACATAAAGTTGCACCAAACATGCACCAAAAATGTCCATAATAAAACAAGATGTAAGGATTGGAACAGTTTAGTAATCAACAGCAGTCTGTTAAACTTGTAGAGCTGTTGACCAGAAAGACAGCTGTATGCGCCTCTACAAGTTAATGGAAAGTTGCTGTGGATTGAGGATGAACAGAGCACATTTGACACATGTAGGATACTAAGAGAAGAATGGGGGAGATAAAAAGAATAGTCTCAGATAGAGAATTGAAGAAGAGAGCCCTAGACCAAGGGACTGAGATAATGACAGCAAAATAGAGAGAGTCTCAGAGAGACAATTGAAAGAGAGAAGACACAAATAGTAGGAGATGTTTACAGAATAAACATTCCCACAAGCTTGTAAAGAGTGTGCTTACTAGTACAGTGCATTATGTTGGCTGTTTGCGGGCCAAGTATTATTTTAAATAACAGGTGTGATTTGTATTCCTGGGGACAAAAGTCCTTGTGATACATCTAACTCAAGTATTAGCACCATTCATGAAATTGAGCAATAGTGAAGGACAAAAACAACACAAGCAATGGGTCATACATTCAGGTAAATCATTTATTCCACTTAGTAAAATAATATATCTATTCTGAAAAAAATAGATTTCAAAATAATTTGTATCCCTACAATGATTATTTTGTGAAGTCTTTATGTAAAGTTGACCTCCGAGTGGCACAATAGCCAAACTCAAATGCGTTTTGGTGGCCAACATTCGTATCTTTGTAGCGACACTGTAACATTACCCAGGGCTTATATAGAATGGATGGGTAGGTCGCCTGTGGGTACCATTCCACATTGCTCTCTTGCGACTCCTAGTGTGTGGGTGGGGCACTGCTGAAATAAATCACAGTTGTATAGTTGAATAATGTGTTACCTCCCACAAATGTATTACTTAAGGCTTCTCTAATGAAAAGAGCAGTGTCATAACAATTAGATGGCTTGGCAACACATGCTTGGAAGAAGCTTGTATTGGACCATTGACAGTCTCACACCTGGTGAGTGCTAGGGGAAAATGGACATGACAAATTGGTTAGGGAGAAGAAAATGGTAAATGTCCAACCTAAAATAAACTCTGACAACACAGGCACACATTTTTGGAGGGATATTGGACCACTCCTCTATGCCACGCATTTAGTCTAACAAGGTTTGCGCTTGTGGGCTACTGTCTTCTATTCAGACGACAGGTTTTTAATTACAGTAGATTGAATTTACTCTTAAATGGCCATTGTGTTCCTGCACATATTGTTATGTTTAATTATTTTGTTTTAGTTTTAGTCTTGTTGAAAGGTCCATCAAGGGGTGTCAGATGACTCAGTGGTTAGGGAGACAGTCTTGTAGTAAGGTTGCTTGTGCAATTCCCAAGTTGGCAAAATGCTGTTGTGCCCTTGAGCAAGGCAATTTACCCTAAGTTGTTCCAGGGTTTGTCCTTGTATTTAGTGTAAGTTGCTCTAAATAAGATTCTCTGCTTAATGACTTAAATGCATAATGTAAGACAGCCAAGTCTCTGACAGAGGCAACCAGGTTTTGGGCTATAATATCATGGTACTTAGTGGAATTCATTATGCCATGGATCTTAATAAGAGCCCATGGACCACTAAATAACAAACACATCCCTGAAGCATCCTAAAGCATTCACCATCATGTTTTACTGTTTATATCAAGTGCATTAACTTTTACTGTATGCCGTCCCCTTTTCCTGCCAAACATGTAGCACACTGTTTAGAGAGTCAGACTTGTTGTCGGAAGGTTGGCAGTTATATTCCTCACTGTGCCAAATGTCACTGTGTTCTTGAGCAAGGCACTTTATCCTACGTTGCCTCAGGGGAATGTCCCTGTATTCAATCTAAGTTGCTCTGTAACCTTCCATTAGTTTTTCTGGGCGGTGTGAAATTCATGTTGATTTCTTAAATTACCTTTTTCCATGTTTTATACATACATACAATATATACTCAATATATACTCATACATACACACACATATTGTAATGAATACAAAACAGGATAAAAATTATTTCAAAGGCAACAGCACAGAATATAATCCAAGGCAGAAGAATGCATAAACAGAGCAGGGGTCAGGCCAGAATATCAATAATAGGGTTTTGGCAAAGGTACAGGGGATAATCCAAGGCAGAATAATTCATAAACAAAGCAAAGGTCAGACCGGAATAACAAGACATGAATATAATGCTCAGTAGAGAATCAAAACAATACTCACAATACCTTGCAAAGAGGCAATGGGGTGTGTGTGTGCTTAATATATGGACTGGGTGAGAACAGGTGTGCTGAATTTGGGTGATTGAGTCCGGGTTATGGGAAATGTAGTTCTGAGGAGGCAAGCCCAGGGAAGCTGTAGTTCACAGGGAAGATGAACTGGGGAATGGGAATTGTAGTTCAGATCAGTCCAGGAAGGGGAAGATGTAGTTCACGGGGATGAGGAACCAGGAACTGTTACATATATATACAAACATATACACACACCCCTCAATGACATGGCAACCAATATCAAGGAATTAAAAAACAAGAACAAACTTTTGGAAGAAAAGTTACTGGACATACAGACTAGATCAATGAGAAATACTATTGTGAGAATATTCCAGTTGTTGAAAAGCCTTCCTCTTGCTTTAAAAAAAATAAATAAAGAAAATACTTATCACTTATAAAATCAGAGTTTGTGACTTGCAGGATTGGTGTTTAGTATGAGCCAGGATTGTGTATGTGTGTGTTTGTGAGGAAGAGATAGACACAGAAATAGACAGATAAAGAGAGAGAGAGGCGAACGACTCAAAAACACACAACAGCCACAGACACAGTGAAAAATCAATACATGTCTTAGCTTTTCAATAAGCTCTACGGCCTTGGGCAAACTCTTCATCACACAGGCTGCCTCGGCATCAGACTGTCTGGACAAAATGAAATTCTCTCTGTCAGCGACCTCAAAAGTCATCATAGAGCGATGGAAAGAGAGGTGAGTGTTTTAATCAAGACAGAAATGGAAGCGGATAAAACCCAAGCGTGAGTCATATGTGTGTGTAATATGTGTGCTGGTGCCACAGACAAACATAAAAAATGTATCTGCACATCAAATATCTTCATTCCCATCGCACTCACAGGTAAGAATATATACAACAGCGATGGCAATCAAGTTTACATGGAAATGGGAGAACAGTACATTGGCCTTTGTTAAGCAAACCATGACTAATACTATATAGACGTGGGATATCACAAGTCTATATCACTCATGATGTAGACATTTAAATACCATGTTACCTTGTTTCCAACATTACAAACAGCTATTCTATTTGTCTAGTGAAAGTCCATAATCCATTATATACCCTTTTCTCAACAATGATGCTCAAGGCAATGAAAATGAAGAGTACGTCTATAACTCTGGTTCAATGAATGATTGTACTAGGTTTGACCCACCTGAACACAATATGCTCTTCAATCAGTCAATAATGGCTGGAAGCACACTGGATGCCCTATCTCACAGGTTAGAAATTCATGTCTCAGACCTATCCACATTGATTCAGGTCTGCTCTTGATTACGACTTAGCAGCGGGGGGGATGTAGCTGTGTCATATCTCTTTCCCTCCTTCAGGGAACAAGGCTTATATGTGTAAAATTAAAGTTCTCTTTCAGTCAATCAATTCGATACAACACACATGGGGTCATACACTCTAAAGCCAACCAGGTGGAAAACTAAAACTGGAAACAATTTCCTAGGGCAATGCAGAATAAGGCGTACATCTTTTCTGGAGCAAGTGAACACCCTAATATAAAACACTAGCCTTTTGTTTCCATCGAAGTTGCCTTTGTGTATGTAACAGATGGATTGTGAGCCTTTTCTACATGTAGACAGAGAATCCCAAAGAGGACCCATAATTGCAGTAACGGCCCAAATGCCTTGTTGCTTTTGGCAACCAGATTGGACTGGATAAGAATTTTCTCACTCGTTTCCCTTTTCTTTAAATAAATGTGCAACGATTCCAACTAACTTACATTTTCAAATATGTGTATTGCCATTATTTTTGTACAATGCAGAAACAAACATTGCTCTACCTGTATTGCTTTGGTGCTTGCAAGTCAACCAATAGTACTGCAAGCGGCAGCCTGATAAAAAGTATCGAGGAACCACCTCTGACACACAGTACCTACTGTATTTAGAATAATCTGCAGAAAACACCTGATTGCTTAGAATGAAGCATATTGATATGCCTGGTGCTTTAGTTAGCATACAGTGTAAAGGTGGCTGATTTGCTTCTAGTCCTTCCAGCTACAAGCTACTGTTTTCATCTACTCAGGTAGATTAGCGAAGTATGGATGCACCCAGGTTTCCATGGCAACTAATCTGACATGGTAAACAGGTAGTCAATTGCTCCAAGATACTGTTGGAGTTGTTTTAGGAACTTCATTCAGCAGTGATTAAAAACATGGGACCAATGGGGAGAGCTGTTGTTTTATCACCTGGAATGTTGGACTTCAAGCTCAATTTGAGCTCTTGTAGGCATTTTTCACTATATAGCGAATTTGAATTTACAGTATTTTGATAGGTCTGGATATCGGTCTGTGAACCTAAATAATAGATTCTGAGGTTTGACAATGGTAAGGATCAGGGGTGTAGCACAATATCCTGGGAACTATGCATAGGCAGTCCTGATGGGCCCCCATGTTTCTAAAAATAATATATATTCCAGACGTTTCAAGGACCCTTTCTCCCCTTGGGCCCTGGTATTCAGTATTGGTTTACCCCCAGTCTGACTTGAATTGTGCTAATTGTCCTCTCTTTGCACCAACATCTTTATTATTGTGTACTATACAAGCATGCCTCAAGTGATCAAGCAAAACTAAACATGTCAGCATGATCTCAAAATCTGACTCTATAGTGTTGATAGCTACATTTTAGTCCCTGAACCAGTGAATGTATTTGTTTTTATTATGTAATGGTTGGAGTTATGCATTCTAAAATGTACATTTAATTCTACATACTGTTATATTCCCTACAGCAGCCCTATTCAACACTGGCCGTCAAAGCCACTTTGACCTGGAACACCAGGTGGGTGCAACTAATGATACGATAGAAAAGAAAACCACCAGGCTCCGGATCCTGTAGGGTTAGAGTTCAATACCGCCGTACAGGTTTCTTGAAAACTAAACAAATTGAAGTAAATATTAGGAAATACTATATTGGATTCAGGGGTTGGAATCATCAACATAAGACATGAAAACATTTCTTATTTTGATGTTGTCCGTGTATGTAGTACCGAGAGTCTGGAAAAAGTAGTACTGAGGGTGCGTTTGCCCCACGAGGCAGTTTTGTTTTGGGAACAGCTAGTGTTCTCATGATTAAAACATGTTTGATTTCTAAATACCTTTTCACATCTGTCTCCATCCTTCTACACCAGGGATACTCAAGTCTTACCCTATGTGAGCCGAAGCCTGCTGGTTTTCTGTTCTACCTCATCATTTATTGCACCCACCTGGTGTTCCAAGTCTAAATACTGTATTTCCTGAAATAAAAACTGATAGTCAATTATACCCCGGGCCTCTGATAGTCTTAAATAAAAGCCGGGGAATAATTATGTGTGGATAATCTCCTATAGGTGCCTTTCATATAATGTGCATTCCAGTTAAGCGTAATGTACATTTCTTCCACTTTAATTTAATAGATTCAACAATGTATTCATGCTAATTTCGGATTATGGTACTTCTCTAAAGCAGCGATATACTCATTACTCCTACGAGCCGCCATTCTGTGGGTTTTTGTTCCAAACCGAATTTAGCATGTGACACTACTCAATACCGGGATGAAACGCTAACTCAGGGTAGTCGCAACTGGGGGTTGGACGGAACATTTACAGAATGGCGGCTCGCGGGAGGAGGAATGAGTTAATAGATGTATTAAGAGAACGAGTATCGCTAAGTATTATCGTCCTACCGGTATTTTAGTCGATGCGGCTGTAGGTTTTACTCAGCCTGGTTTTGTTCGTATTAACGTACAGGTAGATGGCAGTAACTACATTGGAAATAGCACAGCTCCCATTCAGTGCAAGCGGCTGAATCAACTTTTTTAACTACTTATTGTAATGGTTACAAAAAGTGTTGAGTTTGCGTTAACAACGTAATGCAGAAATAAAAGGGCAAACTGGGACAAGGATTGACACTAAAATATATCCAATTATACTTCAAACAGAGAGAATTATAAATAAAGGCCTGCCTCTAACAAAAGCCTGCTTCAAATAAAAGCTGTTTACCTTCTGCAGTAGAGGTAAATAAAGGCCCAGGTTTGTATTTGAGGAAACACGGTACATTGGATTAGAGGGTTGTAATGAAAAAATGGAGTGGACCTGGATTCGAGGGCCAGATTTCAGCTCGAGTGTCCTAAACCATGGACCAGTCTTATGACACATTTAATGTATATTAAGGAGCTACAGTAACTAGGTCTTACCTTGCGAAACCTTTTGTCTCCATTGAGCATATGACAACCTAATGTCTCCTGAGATTTATTCCAGAGTGAGCTATCAATATATTGTTGCTAGCCAAACAGCTAGCTTCTAACAATAAGCTTTTCCAATTCTTTGGTCTTCAGAATTTTTTCAGTCATTGTGGGCTTCTCAAAAATCTCAGGATTGTTTTTCGGAAGAAGCAAAAACTAAAAATATTGTAATTTTCTGATTATCTTTATTTTCTTTAGGTTGTTTCTTTTATCCCGCTTTTCATTATTTTGTTCAATAAATAATAATCTGAGAAATCTGCCCTGACTGGACAATTGACTACTGCAATGGCCTGGACTACTAATTTGATTGTACAGGCCATCACTGACAATTACAATAGCCCTACCACTACAGTGCACAATAACATTACCTTTGCCATTATGGCCAGAAAAACAGTCATTATGGAAAATAATCCATTGCTCAATTTACCTGCTGGATAACTGCTCATATACTGTACATACAACTTGGGGAAAAAATAAGAGCCCACTGCAAAAAAGGTTTCTCTGGTTAGTGATAGGTATGTGTTTGGTTAAAATTAACATTTTTGATATATTATATAAACTATTGACCACATTTCTCAAATTCTAGATAAAAAAATTGTCATTTAAACTGAGACCAATGTCTCTTTTCCAGCTGAGCCCTGTGTACAGAAAAAAATGTAAATAATACAATTAAAAGAAACATATTTAAATATAACAATAGCCAACAACAGAAAGCAGCTTAAAAGTTTCTAAATGAATGAATGCTGTGAGATGCCAGGAACAAACAGGACTTGCGGCATACAAGTAAACATAGAATACTTGTATTTAAACAAAACAGATGTATAGAATATCTTTTAACTATGACGTCCATAGAACATAGTAGTCAGCCACTGAAAATCACTCACAGCTCCCAAGTCAAATACAGGGCTTCTTATATCTGAGGAAACATGACAAGTGTAACTTATAGCCATAATGAGAGAGCTGTGAGACAGTGGTGTCAGTAGACAGGGGAACTTGACCGTCTGATCCCTGGCGTGTCAGGAGAGGGTGCCCTGGGCTCCTATCTTATGACAACAAGTATATGCTAATGAGAAAAACAGATTCTTCACCAATTTGGCAAAATGAAAAATATTAATCTAAACAAATTCCCATGTATTTAAATGAGGGAAAATGTTCTATGATAGATCCTTCCAGGGTACTAATGTTATGATCATATAAATGTTGATTACTGAAATTTTATATGAACAAAGAGTACACATGTTGTTTTGCTTGCATTTACCATCTTAAGATCTGTAAGGGATTTTTCTAGTAACAAACAATCTGATTGGTGATATGCTAGCCCAAGTGATAGAACAGGAGCATAAAGTACAGTATCATCAGCAGAGAAATTATATGTACAGTTTCTCACAATGTTGCAACTGTAATTTACATAATACACAGTAATCAACAAAAGACTAAAATTGAACCTTGAGGAACTGTTCTGACAGGTATACACTTTGATTCAAACCATATGTTACAATAGCCTGGGTTCTATCACTCAGATAATTATTAAAACACAAGACAGACAAATAGTTGGTGAACGTAATCATCCCGTGCAAGATCTGACTAATGGGTTCCATGTTGAATGAGCATGCGAAAAGACTAGTCCGGCTCAGTGACATGTGGTTGGATGAATCATGTGCGCACCCTTTGCCACCCACATCTGTCCAAGGAGTTGAAGAGCTGCCGACAAGGCCCGGGTCTAAAACCAGATTGATATTGATTCAGGATGTGATTTTCAGCTACAGTAAGAAAGCACCCAGGTGTCCAACTACTAGAGGCTCAGACAATGTTGCTTAACAGGATAATTTTGAATTATCAAGCTCAGATTGTTACCTTTGCATTATAGTGGACCAATCGTAGAGCTTAAACATGGCAATGCAATGACTTTTGTAATTTAGCTATACATTATTTTTGTAATTGCAAATTTAGGGGACAATTTACACAATTGATATATGTTTTTTCTTTTTTTAAGAGCTGTTGACCAATGTATTCCATCAAAATCCCAAAAATGAAATGGAACTTTTAGAAACGCGAGTGCACAAGCACATGGACAGCAAGCACACTCTGAAGACTAGTTTATTGACAAACCTATTCAGTTTTTGACCTCGAGTGTCTTCCTCTCATCGTTGAAGAAATCATTGTGGACATAAAGTACAGTCAATAGGTATTGAAGCAGAATTCCCCCAAAATAAAAAAACTGCCCTTTACTTTTCTCGAGGGGCTATTAAACATTCTCATTCGTCATTACCATTCCTGTGGTCAGTTTTGTTCAACATAATTTAATTAGTAGTTTGTTACAGCTACTGGTCAAAAGTACTGCACTATAAAGATAGGGTAAGGATGCCCTGTTCCTCATAATTTTGAATAGGGCATTGCTTTAGAGTAATCTTGAATGTAGCTACATCCTGGTTATGTAATAGGGCTACACCAAGCACACTTAATACTGCCTATTCTTAACTGTACATGAATTGGTCAAATGTCAGATGACTTTGGATGAGTAAGGGCCCCAGTAATGTCCTCATTGTTAGCGTCAGTCACTAACATTATGCAAATGCAATTTCAGATTTGTCTATTGTCGCCCCTGTGTTCTGCTCTCTCACCTATGGGGAGGAAAAGGTTACTGAAAATGTTAAGTGTCAAAACCGAGAGGTTTCAGTACGGAATTAAAAATTACAAAGTCGATGAGAAGTCTGAACTTTTTCCGTAACCATTATATTTTTATATAGGAGGGTCAGCGCGGTAGGTTGCGCCCTGTCTTTCCAAGGGACCAATTAGCTCTCACAATGAAAATGGGATGGCAGGGTCCTGCAGAGTTCAGCTTGTGTTTAGTGGAGGGTAAGAGTTTGTGGAATTCAGACAAGGAAATGACATGGTTGTTATGATGAGATACTTCTGCGACTATCTTGTTTTTTTAGGCATGTTTAGCTTAGAAGGAAAAAATAAATCAAGCTTCACATAACTGTAGAAATCTAAAATAAACAAATCAACTAAAGTTGTGGTTGAAAGCTGATCTGTTCTGAAAAGGAACATAACCTCCCCAATACTGTATTGATTCTCCATTTCATAGTTTAAGCTCATTGTTTGTTTCTGTTTAAGCATATTTTTTATGATTCAGAAGATGGCTATAAAGTATTCCCTAGGTCTGACAAAGACAGAAAAACTCTTGTGGTTCCCCATGCAAGATGACATACACAGCTGCATGTAGTATTAAAACAAGAAGAGAAGACATGAGGGAATATCAAACAATGGTTTGTGTGTGTGTGTGTGTGTGTGTGTGTGTGTGTGTGTGTGTGTGTGTGTGTGTGTGTGTGTGTGTGTGTGTGTGTG
>JACXGM010038607.1:0-10807 GCA_016801145.1 Umbra pygmaea
ACACAATACACATTCACACAATACTCACAAATATTACACACAAAATACACTTTCACACAATACTCACAAATACTACATACACAATACACAATACCCACAAATACAATACACACACAATACACATGCACACATTACTCATAAATACAATACACACAAAATACAAACGCAAAACCAATAGTGCACTCAGAAGCATTGCACTTCATCACACATTCAATACACACTTACACAGTGCAAACGCACACATTACACACACACACACAAAATGTACATGCACACAATACACACAATATACATACAGTGCACACACACACACACACACACACTACTACACATACCATACACACTCCCACAATACAAGTGAAACCACACACAATACATACACATACAGTGCCTTGCGAAAGTATTCGGCCCCCTTGAACATTTCGACCTTTTGCCACATTTCAGGCTTCAAACATAAAGATATAAAACAGTAATTTTTTGTGAAGAAGCAACAACATGTGGGACACAATCATGAGGTGGAACGAAATTTATTGGATATTTCAAACTTTTTTTACAAATAAAAAACGGACAAATTGGGCGAGCAAAATTATTCGGCCCCTTTACTTTCAGTGCAGCAAACTCACAGAAAGTTTTCCCAAGCTTTAAACATCCCAAGTTGCACTGTGCAAGCGATAATATTGAAATGGAAGGAGTATCAGACCACTGCAAATCTACCAAGACCCGGCTGTCCCTCTAAACTTTCAGCTCATACAAGGAGATGACTGATCAGAGATGCAGCCAAGAGGCCCATGATCACTCTGGATGAACTGCAGAGATCTACAGCTGAGGTGGGCGAGTCTGTCCATAGGACAACAATCAGTCATATACTGCACAAATCTGGCCTTTATGGAAGAGTGGCAAGAAGAAAGCCATTTCTGAAAGATATTCATAAAAAGTGTAATTTAAAGTTTGCCACAAGCCACCTAGGAGACACACCAAACATGTGGAAGAAGGTGCTCTGTTCAGGTGAAACCAAAATCGAACTTTTTGGCAACAATGCAAAACGTTATGTTTGGCGTAAAAGCAACACAGCTCATCACCCTGAACACACCATCCCCACTGTCAAACATGGTGGTGGCAGCATCATGGTTTGGGCCTGCTTCTCTTCAGTAGGGACAGGGGAGATGGCTAAAATTGATGGGAAGATGGATGGAGCCAAATACAGGACCATTCTGGAAGAACCTGATGGAGTCTGCAAAAGACCTGAGACTGGGACAGAGATTTGTCTTCCAACAAGACAATGATCCAAAACATAAAGCAAAATCTACAATGGAATGGTTCACAAACGCTCTCCATCCAACCTCACTGAGCTCGAGCTGTTTTGCAAGGATGAATGGGCAAAAATTTCAGTCTCTCGATGTGCATAACTGATAGAAACATACCCCAAGCGACTTACAGCTGTAATCGCAGCAAAAGGTGGCGCTACAAAGTATTAACTTAAGGGGGCCGAATAATTTTGCTCGCCCAATTTGTCCGTTTTTTATTTGTTAAAAAAGTTTGAAATATCCAATAAATTTCGTTCCACTTCATGATTGTGTCCCACATGTTGTTGCTTCTTCACAAAAAATTACAGTTTTATATCTTTATGTTTGAAGCCTAAAATGTGGCAAAAGGTCGAAATGTTCAAGGGGCCGAATACTTTCGCAAGGCACTATACATATGCTCATAACATAGGCATACAAAATAGACAAACAATACACAAAAATCAAGCACATAACAATCAACATGCGCAAACACAATACACACACAATACACACACACATAGTACATAAACAAAGAGTCGTTGAACAATTCATAACTAACAATGTGAAAACTATGTGTATCTCTGCATCCGCTACAGGTCCACTGTGTAATAATGCATTTCTAGAATGATCCGTAACACCTCTGTGCTCCTCCTACAGGAGCCTTGCTGATTTTAGGAGGCCTCATGTTGAACCTGGTGGCGTCTGGGATGCTGCTCAGACCCATCTACTTGAACCCTGCTTCTTTCACCTCATCCTCAACCTCGTCCATCCAAAAAAGCCCCCCTAAAATGGGCCACCCTCAGACGGGATGCTTCCAAAATGGATCCGCGCCGTTAACCAACGGCATCTCTAAGTCAAGCCCCTGCCCATCCCCTCCGAGACCCATCTCTCCAGGGGTTGGTCAGAGCAACCATAGCCACCCACCACCATCGACTCCGGTGCTGGCCAAGCTGGTCCAGAATGGTGTGAACGGCCACATCCAGGAGGCGTCCTCCACCACCCCACTTTCAGAACCCTCCAGCCCGATGGGTCAGAATGGATCCCTCTGTCTGAATGGATCCGCTGTCCTGGGACTCTCCTCTTCAAGCGGAACAACCTTAGTGGATGAGCCGGTCTCGCCGGTTGTGAAGCATAACAAAGTCCTGGACTTTTCGCTGCTGAAGAACCCGTTGTTCTGTATCTTCACCTGGTCGCTGGTGTTCAGCCAGCTGGCCTACTTTATCCCCTACTTCCATCTGTCTGCCCGCGCCAGGAACCTAGGTATCGATGCCATGGACGCGTCCTTCATCATCTCAGTGGCAGGTGAGAGCATCTGTGCCTCTTTGTGTGTGTGTGTTTGTGTATCACTGGCTGTGTTTGTGTGTCAGTGGCTGTGTGTGTGTGTTTTTGTGTGTTTGCATGTCAGTGGCTGTGTGTGTGTCTGTGTGAGTGTGACCGATGCTTCATTCATTATCTTTGTGACAGATTAGATCTACGTGTATTTTTGTGTGTGTGTTTTTGTTTGTTTGTGTGTGCGTGTGTTAATGTATGTGATGGACACTTCCTCAATCATCTCTGTGGCAGAGCTCGAGACCAAATCAATCCATCTGAGATGAAGTGGAAATATTGTGTTTTATATAGTAATCTTGACTATATTTCTACTGTTCATGAACCTGAGCTGGCATTAAAGCAATTGATTTATTATTATTTATTTATTAGTACTTTTAATGGCATTGTGGATAAGCATGCTCCATACACTAAGGTTAGAGTGAGGAACAGGTCAAACCCATGGTTCAACTCAGACATATCAGATACTACTGTATTTGTAAAAGGGATGTGGCATGGGCTAAGGATAGAGAAACTGATCCTAGCTCTGACTGGCAAATTTTTAGGCATCTTAGAAACCTGACTTTCAGGATTATTAGAAAGGCAAAATCTGATCACTATGGGACATCTCTAAATGATTGTTACAGGAATCGTGCAAAATTCTGGAATTTGCAAATTCACTTAAGGACAATATGTACACAGCCCTGGCAAGGCAGGTCAGGGGTGACACTGGACTCATTACTGATAAGAATGCCATTGTTAATGTTTTAACACCACTTTGTAGCAGGTGCCCTGCTGGCTATGGATACTAAGAAGTCATCAGGGGCTGACGGTCTTGACCCAGGGCTGCTGGTTAGAGCTGCACCATTTATCTCTGGTGCAATTACTCATATATTTTAACCTTATTTTGACCTCTGGGGTTATACCAAAGATTTGGAAAACTACCTATGTGTTCCCCCTACACAAAGTTGGGGATACTGGTGACCTTAATAATATATATATATATAGACCTATCTCTAAAATGTCTTGTCTTGCAAAAATGTTAGAGTCAATAGTAAATGTTTTTTCTTATGATAACTGAAGACCATGGAGAAAAAGAACACTTCCTCCCAGCTGCCTAACGCACTACGGCTAGGTAACATTATCACTACTGTCAAAACGGCTATAGTCGAAAATTTCAATAAGCATTTTGCTATGGCTGGCCATGCGTTCCAGTAGGCTACCCCCGACTCGGCCAAAGGCCCCACCCCGGCCAACAGCCCCTCACCCCCTGCAGCAGCACTTTTTAGTCCCCCTAATTTCTCCTTCACCCAAATTCAATTAGCGGACCTCCTGCAAGAACTGCAAAAGCTTGACCCTTACAGATCAGCTGGGCTAGATAACCTGGACCCTCCCTAGTCACCCCAAAAGCTCATACCTCCTTTGGTCAAAACACCTTCCAGTTCGCAGCAGCATACGACTGGAATGAACTACAAAAGACTCTGAAACTCATGAACTTCATCTCCCTCACCTCCTTTAAATCACGATTAACAGAGCTTCTGTCTGATCATGGCACATGCTAACCCCCCCACACGAACACTACCTCTGTCAATTTGCTCTAGTGCCTTGTTTTGTCCCATGGTGCGTTTACTCACACTGATCTACATAGTATCTTATTTGTTCTCTGCCATTTGCATAATATCCTCTTGCACAGTTATGTTCAAGTGTTAATTACTTGATTGTATCTGCCTTGACACTTCACATACCAACTGTGACTTCATTAAACCAATTCTGCTATATAAACAAATTAAAACAATACATACAAAACAAAATTGATTGACCTGGTTATATTTCTGTTTAGAAGTGTCAGGTAAAACTGAACTATAAGCAATATGAAATACTCCTCATTTGTTGGATGTTTCTTTGTTTCAGAACAGAACCAGCTGTTATCGCGATATGTCGATATGGGATATTCTTCTCGATATTCTTTTTAAAAACTCGACAACGATAAATATTGAAATATCGTCCAGCCCTAGTCCAGGACAAAGTACCATCACATCCACTTCGTTATTTGTAAATTATTTTGTAAAAGCTGTTGATAGTAAGATAAACTGTGTTGCCTTATTTATTGACCTGTCAAAGGCCTTTGGTACACTTGATAATTCGCTGCTGCTTAAAAACATTTACTAACGTGGGTTAGCTGTAGACACTTGTGCATAACAACAGATCAAAGGCTATTGTTGCAGATGGGATCAAATCTGATTTAGTTAATATTCATAAAGGAGTCCCACAGGGTTCAGTTTTGGGTCCTTTATTATTTACTATGTACATAAATTATATCTGTAACAGTGTAATGAAATACCATTTCTATGCTAATGACACAGTACTTTATGTAGTAGCCCGATTGCTTGCTCAAGCATTTACACTCCGGCACTTGTAGACCTAAGGCTTGTGTTGTGTTAAATGCTAGTAAAACTAAGTATATGGTGTTTTCTAGAGCCAAAAATCTACAATTGGAAAGTCTTAACATTACTACACTAAATGGCTACGTTTTAGAACGTGTCCTCTCCTATAAATACCTGGGAATTTTGTTGGATGATGATCTCCCTTTCAATACACATTACTGAGCTGGTGAAGAAGCTAAAAGTGAGAGTTGGATTTTTTATAGGAATTAACCATGTCTGTCTTCATAGTATAGAAGGAATATTGTACAAGCCATGTTTATGTCAGTGCTTGATTATGGCGATGTACTGCATATGCATAGGTCAGCATCAGAGTTGAAACATTTACATGCAGTATATAATGCAGCTTTGCACTGTATTACTTTATTTATTAACTATTGCACACATCATTACCTGCTATACACTGCAATTATATGGGATTCCATGGATTTTAGAAGGTCCAGTCATTGGCTGATGTTTGTTTATAAGGCTGTATTGCAGAAACTGCCTAGCAATTAAATGAAAAGATTTAGTGGTCAAGTATTATACATCAGACTTGGGCTCAGGACATTTTATGACTTAAGACACCACAGGTTCATTCGGAGTTTGGTAAAAGTGGTTTGAATTCCATGCCGCAAACTCATGGAATGATATTCAGAGTAAACTTAAGCTATAGGTTTTTGTTTTTGTTAACTGTGAATGTTTGTTGTCTGTTTTATTGTGTTTTTAAATGTTCATTCCATTGATTTTAATACTGTGAATGTTTGTTGTCTGTTTTATTGTGTTTTTAAATGTTCATTCCATTGATTTTAATACTGTGAATGTTTGTTGTCTGTTTTATTGTGTTTTTAAATGTTCATTCCATTGATTTTAATACTTTTATGTAACGAGTCAGCTGAAATGTAGTAACAGGAGACAGGCAGGAAGTACGGTAGCAAACAAAGTATTCATTTTGAACACTTATACAAAATAAAGGGGCTTCTATGAGCAAAAACCGAACGGTAGTTCGTACAACTCTACACTTGGCACACATCGATATGTATGACTCACAATACAACATAGAACTTAAATAGGACACTAATGGTGAATGGGCAACAGCCGTACTGATTACTAAGGAGCAACAGGTGAGAAATGGGATCGAGGTAATGAGAGTCAGAGAACAAAACAGTATTTAAAACATAGAACGGACTCAGCTCCCTGAGTTTACAACAGCACTCAGGGGGGAGGTTGTTACATTTTATTCTGTATTAGATTCTTTGCTGCTGTTTTTATACTATTTTTATATCATTATGTCACAGGACACAACTGCAAAAGAGACTCCTGCCTCAGTTTGTCTTTCCCTGTATAAATTAAGGAAATGATGATGTAGTCATACAGGTTTTTAATTACATGGAGGTAATATACATACAAATTGGTAATGTAGGGGCTCCTCAAGCGTAGTGGGCTAAGTCACTGCTTCGCAGGACAGCTACGTTAGAGTGGCCACGGGTTCGATCCTGGTCACGCCCCCAACAAGTAGCAGGGCACAATGGTACAGGGGTGCCCAGGATCAGGGAGTAGATAAGTCAGTTTAACACATCTCTCTCCAGTCACTACTTGTGTGGTTCGCTAACTTGTGGTTGAAGGAAGTATGTGAGCGCCCTTCGATCATCCTGCACCATTTTCGTTGCACTCAGGATGCATCAGAAAATGCATCAAAGAATAATTGGATTGGTTGCTGGGCCGATTTCTAGAAAGCTTTTAAGAGATGATGTTAAATAAAGAATGTCCCTAGCTTGAGTTCTTGTTCTGTGTATTAATTATTTGTTATCTGCAGGTCAGACCCAGACATTGCAGTAGGCTTACATAACACGTCCTTATATAAAACCAGAACTTTGTCCAAGTGCCTCGAGTCTTTGGGTTCTGTCTGCTAGTGTCCCATCCATGACACTGAAGTTACTTTGTATTTAATCTTGATCCCAAACACTTCTGCCCAGTTCACAAAGGGTCTTGTGCAACCCCGCTACAATCTAGCGGAAGGTTACTAAACATCCCGAATGAATAATTAACACTATTTAAGGCCTTACAGGATCACTACATCTGTGCAGTAATATGTATTAACAATTTAGTAAATAGCATGTTGTCGACCTATTAGCAGACAGTGTGCCTGAGTTATTGCACTGTTTCTGCACTGCCCCAAAGATATTGAACTGGTTCTGCACTGCCCCAAAGATATTAAACTGGTTCTGCTTTGCCCCAAAGATATTGAACTGGTTCTGCTTTGCCCTAAGGATATTGAACTGGTTCTGCACTGCTTCAAATATATTGAACTGGTTCTGCACTGCCCCAAATATATTGAACTGGTTCTGCACTGCCCCAAATATACTGAACTGGTTCTGCACTGCCCCAAATATATTGAACTGGTTCTGCACTGCTTCAAAGATATTGAACTGGTTCTGCACTGCTTCAAAGATATTGAACTGGTTCTGCACTGCCCCAAATATATTGAACTGGTTCTGCACTGCTTCAAATATATTGAACTGGTTCTGCACTGCTTCAAAGATATTGAACTGGTTCTGCACTGCTTCAAATATATTGAACTGGTTCTGCACTGCTTCAAAGATATTGAACTGGTTCTGCTTTGCCCCAAAGATATTGAACTGGTTCTGCTTTGCCCCAAATATATTGAACTGGTTCTGCACCGCATGGCTCTTTCTTCCATCCACTATGTTGTTGCCTGCCCAGCAAATCCTAGACTAAGTCACCAGTCTCTTGGGTGAGAGACTCTTCCATCCTCTCCTCCCTATTCTCACTTTCCTCACCCCCTCTCCTCCCTACCTCTCCTTCTTCCTCTCCCCCCATTCCCTTCCTCTCTTCCCTCCACCCCCTCCTGCCTACTTCTCCTCTCTCTCACTCCTTCCTCTCCTGCCCTCCTCCATCTCCTCCCTCTCCTCCCTCTGCTCCAACATTCCCTTCCTCTCCTCCCCAGCTTCATTGAAAGAGGCACATTCAGTGAGCTGCAGTCATACAGAGGCAGGACAAGGGCCATCATCGTCAAGAACATAGAAAACAGTTGATTAGAATCTACAGTACATTCCTATTCAGTTCCATGTTCAGTAATTCTACAAAGTATATTTCTACGCTGCAGACTATGCCTCATGTCATGCTGCCGTCGGCCACTCCATTGAGGTGCCTAGGCAACGGTTTACTGAGTAGTGGCTGCCGTGGTGATGGGAGGGCACCCCAATTTTTATTTTGAAGTGGCTGATATTGTTCCCTCAGAATCATTCAGGCGGAGCTGTGTACAAAAGGGGAGGCAAGAGGAGCCAACAGAGCTTGTTTAGTAATGAGAAAGACTGGAGGGGAAAGAGAAGACTGACTGGCATGTGGGTTTAACAGGGAAAACCTCAATGTTTTCACTTTGAAGTGAAGGGAATTGAAAGGCATTCCTTCTGCCTGGTAGTTAGGTAGGTCGTTTTTTTATTTTATTTTTTTATCCCCCACCAGTGAAATTTTAGGGAAGACAATGGAACGGGTCTGTCTCTCCATGTTTTTATTCGTTCACATGTGGCGATTGAAATGTACGTATTCAGTCAAAACAACAGTTTATTTCCAATCTACAAAACAACTCTGTACATTTTAAGAAGCTGTAAATGCATAGGGATTATCCTGTTGCTCATATTGGTATGACGAACGTGTCTGATAGAGTGGCTAGAGAGAGACCGGAGAACAAACTGAGACACAGAGACGATATGAATGGTAGAGTGAAAAAGTGAATGACACAGAGCCAGAGGCGGGAGGGCGTTCACATTGTGCTGCGGTTCTGCAGGAACAGCTGTAGAAAGAGGTTTACTTGCTCGCTGTGATTAAAACACACAAATAAACTCATGTCATGACTAGTCATTTCTCAGGAGAGGGGGCCATGGTGTGGGGGACATGGGGGGGGCACTCGGGTCACTGGGAGAGGACAGATAAACAGGACCAGTAGATAGACAGGTGTCTTTAACCATTGCTTTGGAATATTCCAGAGTAGGTTAAGCAATCTTCAATGAAGTGTAAGGTAATATAATAAATAAATAAAGTGTTAGGTAATATAATAAATAAATGAAGTGTAAGGTAATATAATAAATAAATAATAGGAATTATGAAGGATTTAGGCATGTAATATGTGTCTTACTTCACCATGAGCCATTTGCTATCTTAAGCGGGCTGGTGGCCAATATGTCCCATTTTCTATTGCCAAATGTGCTCTAACTAGCACCACTTAGATAATCACCATAATTAAAAAATTGATACTTTACTCTACTCTACTGTAGTCTTCTGTACTGTATTTTACTGTACTCTACTTCAGTCTTCAGTACTGTCTTCTACTGTACTATTGTCTACAGTACTCTGCTGTACTATAGTACGCTCTATTGTAGTGGACTTTATAGTATGCTTGTAGATGTTTTTAGTCCTTAACCCATTTGTTGTAGCCAACATTCCTGCAGAGTAGCAGAGTAAATACGTCCATAGTAGATGGCATCACTAACTGCAGTGTACCACTCCCTGCAGACAATATCCCTGCATACTGGATCCATTGAGGACCTGCATTACTAATGGCACCCTATCCCCTACAAAGTGCACTAGTTTTCACCAGAGCCCTGTTTACCTTGTGAAGAACTAGTGCACTATCCAGGGGTCAGGCTGCTGTTTGAGACAGACTAGTACTGATCTTTCAGAATGGAAGGGGCCTGTTCACCTCATTGATTAATGGAAGGCTTCCGCCTGCCTGACCACAGCTATTCCTGAAGCCAGGATCAATAGAGCCACTGCAGCAGCTGATATCACAACGACCTTAAAGACATGGAAAAATGGAGATAGTGTAACAGTCTCCACCGCCGAGGGGATGCTTGAGCTGAGCCCGTTCCATTTTGTGTGTTTTAGTTTCTCCCCTGTGTGTTATTTTGATTTCTCACTGGTGAACACTGTTGTCCGTTTTGTTCCTGCTCAGCCATATCACATGATTTATTTTATCTAATCCATCGTGTTAATTAGTTTCCCAGCTACATTCTATTGGTAATTAGTTTAGTATTTAAGTTCTGTCATTGTTGTATGTAGCTGTGGTTAATTGTTACATAAGTCAAAGTCTCTCAGTGTGTGTGTGTGTGTATGTGTGTGTTAGGTGTATTACTAAGTACTGTCTTTTCCTTTGAAAAAGAGTTTTCGTATTAAATTATGTTTGATTTCACTCCTAAACCTTCGCGCCTGTCTCCCATTTAATTCAACAACATGGATTATGATTATGACGGAAAGATCCACCACTACAATACGACACAGCAAAGGAGACAGAGGCGCAGCCCGAGAGCGAGGAGCCTATTACAACTCGGTAGGAGAGGATGCTGAATTCGAGGAGTGGGACAACACAATCTGTGCCACCCTCGACAGCATCCGAGTGCCGGAGGGATATCCTTGCTAACCCACAACCATTGGGGTAGTAGAAGAGGGTTATAGTCCCTTCGGTTTTTCGTACCAGGTGTTAGGTAGGCTCGGTGAGGTTGACGAGAGGAGCTGGTTGACGAGAGGAGCTACCCCCCCACATCATGGAGAGCAATAAGAGTATTTTTTGGGGGGGGAATAGGTGGGTATGCTCAGCCTGTCTGGACAGAGGACACCAGTGAGGAGGAATCACACCAGGACTACGACAATGCAGAGGAGAAAGACCTGATAAGCTGGGAGTCAGATCAGGAAGAGACTGAGGAGGACGGTGGCTTCTACGTCAGTCCGTGTGTGTGTGTGTGTGTGTGTGTGTGTGTGTGTGTGTGTGTGTGTGTGTGTGTG
>JACXGM010038608.1:0-10792 GCA_016801145.1 Umbra pygmaea
ATACACATCTTCATGTTTAGTTCAATAAGTTACTTTTAACTGACTTGACACTATCATACACATCTTCATGTTTAGTTCAATATGTTACTGAAGTATAGAAGGCCTCAAATCAGTTCATTTTCTGAAAGGGGAAATAAAATAACATATATAAACCCTCAGGTAGTAGTTTGAATTGATTTCCTAACCAAATTAAGCTGTATTTGGACCAGTCTTGGCTTCAATCTTAAACTATTCAACTGGGGAAAGTAGAAATAATTGTGCAGGGCTTGCATTTCAAATTGAGCGAATGATGAGGACATCTGATAAGGGTTAGTGCATATCCCTACTCTAGATCCTATCATCCTATATCCCAATCCTAGTTGGGCACATCGTTTATGTATTTACCCATGTTACCCAAATGTCTTGATTTGCCGTAGAGGAGATCTTCAAACATAGTAATGTTTTGCAAAACATGATGCAAATATTTCTCTGCTATGAGCCTACCACTAACACCTTACAGAGATGCTCTATAACGACGTCCTTCCATCCACCTGCATGGTACATCAGCCTCTCTGTCTGGTGCTATTCTCAAACACACTGCAGGAAGTGGTTTCTGAGGTGGGTGTCTTGTTCCTTGCGCGCAGAGAAAAATAAGCATTGTGGGATGCGTGTGTGTAAGCTTTTTTAGGTCTGCTGAGAGCATCACGTCACACAAGCAAAACAATCTATCGGACACCGTCTTCAGGCACACAGATGTATATCATATAGATCATACATATAATACATATCACTGGTGTACATATCTGCAGATCCCACCAAGGTGTCCTGTTTCCAGCAGCTAAATATCCTGGCATTCTAAAAGGGATTCTAGCTCAAACTGCACTAATCATACAACAATCCACTCTGAATCTATGTTAGGAAGATCACATAATTAACACGGTTTTACATAACTAAACAAAATATAATAGCATGGAATTGAGTTACAGTAAGACTAACAAAGCACCACCTTTTAGGATAATTGCATGACTGGTACATTGTTCTTTATTTTTCAAACCGAGCACCACAAGTAAAAATATTTCCTTTGATTGCTACAACACCATATAATCAAATACATTCTACATTAAACTATCAAATTTCACGACATTAATTAATATTATTCACAAGAAAGTCCCATGTGAATATGTCATTCATGATTTAGTACTTACAAATATACAACCACTTCTAGAAGATAAAGAAACGCTATCAAACCATACAACAACAATAGAATCCATAACACAGCATTGAAGATGACAGCGTCAGTGGTTTTATAACGAATCCCCCAGGAGACGGCTTAGAATCTGAGATCTGAGAAGGACCAGAGACCGACTGAGACATGAAAATCACTGACAACATATCACTGTGTGTGTGTAGGTGTGTGTGTGTATGTATAAATGCTAGGCTACAAATCAGTTCTCTCTCTTTTACGCTGCTTATACTTGTTGCTAAGGGATCTGCCAATAAATTTAATTGTGGATTATGACAAGGTAGACAGCAGTGAAATAAAGCAGTTCCACTCACTTTATCCCCATATAATACAGAGTGACAGTCAGAGAGAGAGACAGAGAGAGAGAGAGACAGAGAGAGACAGAGAGAGAGACAGAGACAGAGAGAGAGACAGAGACAGAGAGACAATGAAGGTGGAGGACAACCCACACTCATGTACTGTAAACTTCTCTCCTCTCCACATCTCCAAGTTCATGAGCATCTAAGAAGATTAACGTTTATTTTAGCAGGAACATCCCAGTTTTTACTTTTTACACCTCACGTGAACACATTTCGACAGATGCTGTCCTTTTCAACAGAATTCAAAACTGACCTTTGGCTATATTTGTCAACCGAATAGACACTAGCTTGTATACACTAATGTTTGGGACCTCTAAAATGATTATGTAAAACAAAGGAACAATCGTTGACAGCATGAGAGTGTCGTGCATTTGTAACACACTAACAGCAAACAGCAAAGAAACGGGCCGTGAATACAAACAGAGTGGGCGATTACTTGAACCAGTGTTGTCAAACAAGGAGATAAAGAGAGCCTCTTACATCTGGAAACAGTGAGCATGTCATAGAAGACAAAGTGCTGATGATTACAATGACACAGCAACACCCCCCCCTCCACCAACACATTCCGGGTCGATTAACAGGTACACGGTGATGAGACAAATGCAGCCCACGTGCATGATTTGGTCCTGGGGCTGAGTTATTAGATTCAGCTAGCTCAGCATCACATAGACCAGGGGCTGACTTCTAGTAAAAGGCTGAGAATCTGTCACGGTTCACATAGAATGATGTGATTACGAGCAGCAGTTTCCTGGTTTGAGGTTTTTGTCACTGATTACTTGGATAAGGCAGATTTGGACAAAGCTAGATGTTAACCTGAGTGTGCAGTAGTTATTGTACACTGGAGGGGCATTAAAAGCTAACTGTTCTATTTTCATTAAGCGATGGTGCAGCAGTCTGCAGGTAAACAAATGACTGTCTTTCAAAGCACTGGGTGAAAATGCTGCGAGTTTGTCTTTAACCAATCTTAACTCACTTCTTTCATGTTTATAGTCTTTCTTTAACTGCTAGAGTATGTGCATGCCGGCACAGATTAAAACTTTGCTTCCTTCCTTGGCAAAACTGAAATCACAATTCCCCTCAGAAAAAAACAAACTTTTGCGACAGAATTACATTTCTGGGTAACTGAGATTAGGGACAGATGTGTCCTAAATGCCTCCCTTTACCCTTTATTGCACCCGTTTTGCATTGAGCCAAATGAATCCTGGTTAAAGATAAGACACTACATAGGGAACAGTGTTTTTTAAGATGCAACCATGGAGGAGAAGAGGAAGAATAGAGAAATGCTAATGTGGGAAACGAGCATGCTTGTTTGACAACAACATGTGGACGTGGAGAGTCCCTTGTTGACAGCCCACTTTGAACACAGGATGAAAACTCTTTTGTCTGGTTCAAAGGGAGGCAGGCAGGAAAGAAAAAGGTTAACCAAATTAGACTAGTGTGTCGTGTAGCTGGTCCCTCTCTGTATGTGTGTGTGTGTGTGTGCGCACATGTGTGCGTGCGTGTGTGCGTGTGCAGTAGAAAGGCAGCTCGCTTAAGGCCTGATATATATTTAGGTCTGTAAGGGTTTACATATATTTAGGTCTGTAAGGGCTGGTATATATTTAGGTCTGTAAGGGCTGGTATATATTTAGGTCTGTAAGGGCTGGTATATATTTAGGTCTGTAAGGGCTGATATATATTTAGTTCTGTAAGGGCTGGTATATATTTAGGTCTGTAAGGGCTGGTATATATTTGGTCTGTAAGGGCTGGTATATATTTAGGTCTGTAAGGGCTGGTATATATTTAGGTCTGTAAGGGCTGGTATATATTTGGTCTGTAAGGGCTGGTATGTATTTAGGTCTGTAAGGGCTGGTATATATTTAGGTCTGTAAGGGATGGTATATATTTAGGTCTGTAAGGTCTGGTATATATTTAGGTCTAAACATTATTTAATTGTCCTAGCCTTTAACCCAATGGCCTTGGTTTGATTGTTGTAGCTATCAGTTTTAGAATTATATTTAACTAAGTACTTCATTTTAAACTTCACACTTCTCCAGTATAGGCCACATATCTTCATAATTAATAATATTTGCTAAATGATTAGTGGTTGATAATAATATAGTCCATTAATCTCCCAGCTTTCCTATTTCCTGTAGGTATTATATAGCCACTCTGACTGCCTCATTAGAGCAACAAGAGTACCAAGCAGATTTGATCCTGGGGGTGGACCTTCCCATATATTATTCAATATGATCTAAAAGCCAACACTGATCCTACCCTGCGAAACAGACCCTGATTACATAAGAAAAGCACTCAAAAATATTACTGAGAGAAAAGGTGAGTCACAACTTTGGAACAGAACATTGTCCAATGTTGTGTGGCCTGTTCTCTAATCCCAAACTTGTAGCCTAATTAGGTTTGGCCACCATGAAAACAGCTATGTAGGACAGAAGAGAGCAAAGCATCCTGGGCAGCCCTAAAGTCCCTTTAAATACAATTAAACACAAGCCACAACTAGTTTTGAGGCTGTCGCAAAAGCAGCAATCACAGAAACACTCCACCATTTTCCCCTTTTCGACCAAAGAAAGAACTGGAAAAGTTCAGTTCCAGTTCCTATTTTAAACCAGTTCTTCATGTTTCAACAGCCAAAGAACCGACTCTCGCCCAAAGTGCGCACCAACTCTTTGCTGGTCTGGAACCGTTCTTTTACCATGTCGTGCCTATGTCAGGGGCTGGGGGCGGGGTTATTGTGACCAACAACACGACAGAAAGGTTGTGACCGCCATTGTTAAAAACTAGAAAGATAGTACAAAGATTGAAGACTCGTTTGATCCTAGGAATATATGTTCACAAAGCCAGGAGAAACATTTTTATAAAGACGATATAGTCAGCCATTGTAGTTGCTATGCTTGAAGTTGGCACTAGCATTTCTGGGAAAGCTAAGATGTATGCCAGATACCGTTGCGAATATAAACAAAATAAAATCCAAAAACATGTAATTAGTGAGTACACCCCTCACATGTTTGAAAATATTTCATTATAACTTTTCATGTGACAACACTGAAGAATTAACACTTTGCTATTAATGTAAAGTAGTGGTTGGACAGCTTGTGTAAGTGTAAATTTGCTGTCCCCTCAAAATAACTCAACACACAGCCATTAAGGTCTAAACCGCTGGCAACAAAAGTGAGTCCACCCCTAAGTGAAAATGTCCAAATTGCATTGAGGTATGAGGTTCCTGTATAATTAATACAGAATCTCTGTTCAATGATCAACATTGGTCAGGATCATCATTTACTAAATCCTTCAAAATGTCTAGAAGATTTTTATTATCTTTCTATAAACGTTATTCTATATTGTTTGGTATTCTCTAAGAGCTATGGACCATGTGAAAATGATCAAGCAAAGACCAGGTTATTCTGTGATTGTCACAATGACTTACACAACTATGAAGAACTGTTTCACTGTAAAATGTAGATTTGCTCCATTGTAGGAATGCGGCTGACAGAGCTAATTAACTCTTAAGAAAAGACAGGATGTCTTTGAAATGCAATGTATGTAAATCTAAGGCCAGTGTGACCCAATGGAGGACAACGGCCAGATATGTGTCTAAGGCCTTTTGTCTCAATATGAAGTGATACAGCAGCCATTTGGGCCTCGGAGAGAGATTAACATATAGAATACAGAGACAAGCGGGCGTCTAGTTAACCAGTACTAGTTATGTTCAATCCAAGGTTGCAGCCATTGGTGAGATTTAAACTAATGCTATCCATTTGGGCCAGTATAGGAAATCAGTATTAAGTTTTCTGTTGGGACATCTTTCTCCGTATAAAATGAATGTTACCTTATTATGGTTGGCTTGCTCTGCAGAGACAACTCGGCTTTAACATTAAAGTCTAAATTAATTTGATGAATACATGCATTTAATACACGACAAAACCTAAATGTTACCAGCCACCATATTGTTCATCCAACACTGTTTCACATTCGAGAGGTGCAAAACCTTTCTAACACTTAACTTATTCCACAATATAGGTTGAATCAGTTATTATTTTGACTTTTGTACATTTATTTTTGAATAATCTGTTTGGAAAACATGTCTGAGATTAATAATGAAATAATCTAAGCACTTGCCAAATTAGTTCCCATCAAATCTACAAGTAAAGACATGGTCAAATGTTCAGAGAATGGCAAAAGTATGGGTTTCCACAAAGTTTGCTGCTTCAGTGTTCTTTTTGTCAGATGTTACTATGGTATACTGAATAATATAATTACACACAATCCGTAAGTGTCAAAGGCTTTTATTGACAATTACATTAAGTTTATTCAGAGTAAATATTTCCAGTGTTGACCCTTCTTATTCACAACCTCTGCATTCCGCCCTGTCATGCTGTCAATTAACTTCTGGGACAACTTCTGATGGCAGCCCATTCAATGCTTGGAGTTTGTCAGAGTTTTGGGGTTTTTGTTTCTCCACCTGTCTCTTGAAGAGCGACCACACATTTTCAATGGGATTAAGGTCTGGGGAGTTTCCTGGCCGGGAAGCCAAAATGTTGATGTTTGTTATCACTTTTGCCTTATGGCAAGGTGCTCCATTATGCTGGAAAAGGCACTGGTCGTCACAAAACTTTTCTTGGATGGCTGGGAGAAGTTCTGTCCCTAATGTTTTTCCTGGAGAGAAGTTACTTCTTTTCTGCTCTTTTGACACCAGGCCTTCTAACCAAAATTCTTCGCATCACTGTGCATGCAGATGCACTAATATCTGCCTGCTGCCATTCCTGAGCAAGCTCTGCACTGGTGGTGCCCCGATCCCACAGCTGAATCAACTTTAGGAGATGGTCCTGGCACTTGCTGGACTTTCTTGTGCACCCTGATGCCTTCATTGGAGCAACTGAACCTCTCTCCTTGAAGTTCTTGAGGTTGATTTAGGTGCAATATTACTAGCAGCATTATCCTTGCCTGTGAAACCGTTTGGGGTCACCATGTTTCAAAAAGCACCATCAGATGCCACCTCCACAACAACGGCATCTTTGGAAGGGTTGCCAGAAGAAAGCCCATGTGCAAAGCAATGATGACGGCACGTGTTTCCTTGCAGTTAACCATGGTTGACAGAGGAAGAACAATAATTTCAAGCACCACCCTCCTTTTAAAGCTTCCAGTCTGTTATTCTAACTCAATCAGCATGACAGAGTGACCTCCAGCCTTGTCCTCGTCAACACTCTCACCTGTGTTAACTAGTCAATCACTGACATGATGGCAGCTTGTCCTTTTGTGGCAGGGCTGAAAACCTCCTGGTAGAGGCAGCCAGATTTTGCTCTAAAATCTCCTGATTCTTGACAGACTGTTAGAAACAAAGCAGCCTCACAACAACACATGTCCACAACTACTTTATTTTAGCACATAAAGCGCGCACCTGAGATTAATGCACACCCTTGTACTGTACATGACGTAGAAATCTTGTTTTGTGTAAAATAATATATCAGCATTGCGCACACCCATACAAAACGCACATCATTTTTGTAGAAAGGTGACACGTAATCTCCCCTCACCCAGACCTGCATTGTTGGGCACTCAGCTAGTCATTGTGTTACAAATGTTAAACACCCAACGTGCTGATTATATAAAACCAGCTATTCCCAAAGTGGAGTACCCGCATTAATGTTAATACGTACGCTTACACATATGACTTCTAAAATCGACTAGTGTAGACTTCACTGGAAAATGGGAAATAAACACAGGTATGTACACTGGTTAATTTGTTAGATTCGCTGTGTTCACTATAAGGAATCACTGCACATGGACATATGCACTAGTAATGACATTTCGAACATGTTTAGAGGCTAAGAGCACGTTTAAAAACGTATAAATGCGTAACGGTCTGTAAACTGGAGCAGGGGGATAACACGGTTTGGCAATACAGATTGTTTGAGTTATTCTTGCTACTGATAGCACTCTAGATATCCAAACAACAATGCTACGTTTTGAAATCGGCCGGAATTCTCCTTTAAGAATATGCGTATGCAAAAAAAAGTGTTATTAATCAAACAATCCTATGACCGTTTTATGCACACCGGTAGGAAATCCCAATTGATACATACCACTTGTTCTTAGCGTCAGTGCTCTCAAACAGCTACACCTGGTCAAACATTCTACGCCTAGTAGCTAGCAGGCGCAGCCAGGGTGCCGATTTATATAAATAATTTAAAATGTCTTGTTTTTCTGATTGCAGTAAGATTTAGCTGTAATTTCTTTGGAGAAATAATGTTTATTCAGTCGAAAATGCAGGGCACATTGTTCACGTTAGCAGCCAGTCTCTATTATTACCAGCTGGGTGCATTAACAGCTGATTGGGTGGGAAATAATCAGGTTTGAACAAGCGTTTCACATTATATACTAGGCAAAGGGTATAACCTATGTTTCAGGCTAAATTAAGATAGATGTCAGCTTTAACTACATGGATTATCAATCAAATGCCTGGAAATAGCCAATGTGTTGACCCAACTTTCATCCCAATACATAAAACATAATGTTTTCCATCACTACATTATTGAACATGAATGCTTGTTAAGGCTGACGCTTCTTTGCCCTTCCTCATGCTAAATTGTGAATATATTTTCTATTATCTTTCTCAAGTTAGGATGATGCTAGTTGTTTTGTTGGTTAAAGCAACAAATTCTGTGTATTTTTCATGCCGTAGTGAACAGCACAGGCTTTGTAACTCAGAACAATTAATAAACTGGATTTATTATTTACAATGCTCTTGCAGGCACATCGAATTTAGGGATTACATGAAAATAATATATTTTTAAGCATACGGAGCAATAACATGCAAGTATCTTAATGGTAGCTTCTCTTTTTTCACTTTATGGGTTGGAATGAAACGGTGTAACGTTTAAACCTGTCTTCGTCCATTTTATCTAGTTGGAATATTTAGCGAAAGAACACTGCCTAGCAACTATCACTAGGAATATTCTGATCTAATGGACGCCCATTGCTTACAATATCACTAATCTTATTTTTTGGTGCAGCAGGTGTAAATTCTACTCAGAACATCGGATGTAGGATTTAACTTTTTTCCACCCAGCTGGTGCAACCGGCCCCTGAGCGTTTTTAGGAAGGCATATATGTAACGTAATATAAACAAACTCATTATGACTCTGACCTTTTGAGCAATGTGTGCTATAGTATATGGAAAGTATGACACATCCATACACAAGTACTGGATGAGATATGAGCATACTGAATATTGCCCCTAGCACTAAACCACTGAGGTGTTATTATTATTATTTTTTTACATCAAAAAGAAGTCTGCTGAGGCACTAGCTTTGTTAAAGGGTTTAGCCTCAGCTGTTCGAATTCTGATGGTCTCTATACTAATTCAACAATGGTTTACACGTCTATTATTAAAAAATGACAGTAGTTTTACTATCTTGTCTCTAAAATACATTTATGTTTTTAACATCAAAATGAAGTCTGCTGTGCATATTGCAAATATTTCATCATAAGAATAATAACGATACGGGCAGGAGAATACCATGCTACAATTAATAAAACTATGAATTTTGTATTCGTTGCCGGTTCTCAGATAATAAAACACTCTTTTGACCAACTGGTATATTCTGTACAAGGTGTCTATGATTATTACTGTATGCCCGTAAACAAGTGTTATACTCTGCGGCTTGAGGTAGTTGGTATAGTTTCCAAAATATCAACGTTTTTATAAATGGTAATGTCTAAAAAGTTGATCCTATCTAGATCTCTCTCTCTGCTGTACATTTCAAATATTGGGCTGGAGGAGTACTTGTAATTATAGTAAATTAACAACACAATTGAATAAGTCACTAATAAAAGGAGTCGTGACGGATTGTTCGAACTGCACATCATTACGGTTTTGAGCATCTCCCATACTGTCTCTTAATTATGTTGTCAAGCCCTTCAGGCTTGAAAGGGAGGGTTGGCCACCATTCAAACAATGGGCGAGCTAAGCTTATTCGAGGGGGTGATAGCCCTGTCTTGCCTTAGCCTGCCACCGCTGCTACAAGCCGGTTGAATTCCGCCGGAATTCCACACAACATGAAGTAATAGTAAATCTGTCCAACAAAATTATAAATTGTTTTAAAAAACATGAAAGACATTATATAAGGTTATATGTGCTGTATAAGTGAGTAGCCTGTGATTTGACTATATATCATTTTCCTTCCTTTTTTTACTTAATTCAACTTTGGCTAAGCCCCGCCCCCCTTAGTTACTGTTGCTACAACCGACAACTTCATCTGGGCTCTGGTTTGGTATCAACATGTCTTATGCTGTGACAGCTCTTCCTGCTGCAATTTTATCAAACTTTTATAAAGCAGCAAATAAAGTGTCCGATAGAATTAGGCAAAAGGGGCTGCGATATACTTTCGAAGGCTATATTCTAGACATACGAAATGCAATGAACAACAAGACATCCAATTTAAATACAGGCAAAGGGCCCTATCTTACACCCGGCGCAATTGACTTTTTACACCAACGCATGTATCATTCCTATCTTACAACCGACGCATATGGGACTTTTCCCTCCACAGACGCATGTCGGTAAATTAGGGAATGAACTTGCGTTCGTAGGGCGGTTCAGAGAAAAGAAGAGGCGTGTTCCGGCGCAAACGTTCCCTGGTGCTATCTTGCAGTCCCCGAAAACAATTCCGCCACTGACCAGGAAAAACCTGGTTTAAAGTCAGTGGCGTGTTATTCATATGCTATTTTAAGGGCGCATGCCTAACCATAATGTAGCGTGTGCACAACGCACATACACTTTGCTCCTCTCATCTACACAAATGTAGCAGTTCTTTATTTTTGCAATACATAATTAGAAGGAAAAATATTACCACACGAGGAAGTCATTGTGGTGTCCGAAAATGGGAAAAATAGATATACATCTAGTGTACACCTTTACTCAAATTATTCATAATGAATTATTTGCACTGATATATATCAACCTCAAGGGAACCCATTCAATCAACAAGTATACACACGTAATTTGCGATGCTAATAGTAAAATCACCCATGTCTTTTTTCAGAATTACTCAGGCTCAACCCACGAGTCATTTATGGCAACTTTACCATGAGGAATCCTCCCTTGGATGGGTGGCTGGGAAGGGGACAACAGCTATCCGTTAAAGACATGGTTAATGATGACACAATTTATGATGCCAGCAAGTGCGTAAAATGCTGTTTAATCAAAAACACACAC
>JACXGM010038609.1:0-10792 GCA_016801145.1 Umbra pygmaea
TAGCTCCTTTACTAGACTAGGGCTAAGTTCAACATAGACAGGCCTAGCACAGTACGTAGCTCCTTTACTAGACTAGGGTTAAGTTCAACATAGACAGGCCTAGCACAGTATGTAGCTCCTTTACTAGACTAGGGCTAAGGTCAACATAGACAGGCCTAGCACAGGACGTAGCTCATTTACTAGACTAGGGCTAAGTTCAACATAGACAGGCCTAGCACAGTACGTAGCTCCTTTACTAGACTAGGGCTAAGTTCAACATAGACAGGCCTAGCACAGTATGTAGCTCATTTACTAGAATAGGGCTAAGTTCAACATAGACAGGCCTAGCACAGTATGTAGCTCCTTTACTAGACTAGGGCTAAGTTTAACATAGACAGGCCTAGCACAGTACATAGCTCATGGTAGGCATACCCCCCCCCACCACTTTAACAGCAAGCATGTTAAACAACACAGCATAGAGTCAGATAAAGTAACAATCGTTCCTAGAAGCCAAGAGATTTACTAGTACCAGCCTGACTCGGAAGTAAGAGGCTTACAAAGTATTATAATGTCCGTAGGACCCCCAGAGAAAACTTTGATTGGCACTTGTGAGGAACACTAGTACTTTCTGAATGCTGGTCCGTCAGCAGAAAGGCCGGGACAATCAGCTCTATCTGGAAGAGCTGGTAGACTAGACATTGATGGCTCTCTCTAGACATTGATGGCTCTCTCTAGACATTGATGGCTCTCTCTAGACATTGATGGCTCTCTTATGCCTGCACACATCCAACCTTAAATACCCATTAAAACAATTGACATAATATGTTAATATAAAAATAGGGGGCCTATGAATAAACAAAGGGTATACAGATAATAAAAACACGTGCTTAAATATAAGATGAGAATCTTTATTCAACCTAATAATTGGGGCCCTACAATGTGACCTGAAACGGCAAGCTTCTAAGAAATTATCTGTTTTCAAATCCAAACTTTATGAGTTATAGAGTCAGAAGAAGTAGAAATGCTTCACTAGTACAATAGTTACAGAGGGCACTGTATAAATATATATCAAAATAGCAATGTGATGGCGTGCCATATATACAATTCATATCCCAAAAACATGTCACCCGCAAGCCAATGTATTTTAACCAGGAAGATTATTTTCATAGTAGCCCAATTTTTGGGGATAATAGCAGACATAGCAAGGTTAATGTTTAAAAAATGTACTACTCATTCTTCCCGCGAATAATTATTTTCCAGAAAACTGTTTCTGCTGTACATGTTGAGGGGAGCCAAGGTTGAATTTAGGTAGAGAGTTACCTTTTAACTGAGCATTTATTAAAGACTTTATGGTAAAATAAAAATAAATAAAAATATATATTTGTATCAATTAAGTAAGAATGCCTAAAGACTCAATTTGTGTGCATTGAAGATGTTTGCTACTGAAACTAGAAGTCCCAGTGTTAGAGTGTAAGTTATGTTTTCTCTTTAGTGGCGTGCTGTCCTGATTTATGGGTAAGAAGAATCACACTGACTGAGAATTCTGCATCAGAATGGTCCTCAATTAAGTAATAATACCTTCTTTAGGACCCTGCCAGTTAAAAGGCTTTTGACACATGAACA
Organism: Umbra pygmaea; assembly: GCA_016801145.1. NCBI lineage: Eukaryota > Metazoa > Chordata > Actinopteri > Esociformes > Umbridae > Umbra > Umbra pygmaea. The sequence continues at coordinate 1,603 of JACXGM010038609.1, forward strand.
GTGTGAGGGTCATACCCCCCTGCAGAATGGAAGTCTCTGCCATAAAGCCTCTCTCTTTAGGCCTGTTCATCTGTGATTTATGGGCCTACTAAGGAAAAGCTACATCCAAAACTAGATATTTGTTGATGTGTTGTGCATCACTGTGTTAAAGAGTTTTGTTTAGGACCATTAGATAATAGTGCGTATAAGAGTAATAATAATGCAATAGTATATGCAGTAATAAATAACTTTCTGTAACATCACAGCACACTCTTGGAAAATATTAACTTTCACTGTAACGTATAAAACAAGTTTGTTATCAACATTAACAGTTCAAATGGAAGTAGTTCATGTTAATGAGTTTAAATGTGATACACAAGTGCCGTATTTATTAAAACGAGCTATTCACGGTGCAGACTAGATTTGACTAGAATGCCTTAATTAGACTTTCAGAGATACTGAGCATGAGTGAGTAAGAGTGACACCATGTGGCCAATTGTTGCATGATCAAGTGGAACAATACCAATCCGAGTAAGAATAGTTTTCGATTATTTGTTGTATTTTTGTATGTTTTTAAAGCATTTGCACAAGTCATAGCGTTACCGCAGTTATTGTACAGGCTGAATGGCAGTCATTTTGTATCTCTTTTGGCACTTCTAAAAAGACACTTCAGTGAACCAGAAACCGGGCCACAATGATTCTGGCAAGGCAGCTGATGGCAAATGCTGAAAAAAAAAGACAGGAGTGATAAGGGGAGAAAAAAGGAGACAAGATCAATACAAGCCTAACAATGAACCACATTGGGTTTCTTTCACAGAGAGGACCTACCACACTCTGTTGAGTTAGGGGCCCTACAAACAAGAATGAAGCTGTTTGCCTTTCCTGGGGTTGGTAAACATCCTCAACACAAATAGTGTAGTGGCCACAGGACCGATGAGGGAATACAGTCACACCGTCAGGGACGGAGGCAGCTGCCCTCCCAACACACCAGGGTCTTTGATGTCTTTAGAACATTGCTGATAATAAAGACCCCCTACATCTTAATCCTTGTAATTGGAGCTTGGATTTTACAAGTAGAAAACGCTGTCTCTGTAATGGGATGCTGCCTGTCTTTAACCAGCCAAACCAAGTACACAAATCATGAGTCAATCGGGTTCTGTAAGCTTCAGTTAAAAGGTGGTACAAACAGAGTTATGTAAGATGTTTAGACTGGCCCAGGGCTGTACAATGTCCCCGTTCAAATATGTTTCATTCAGAAATGTACACTTCATGCAAAATGTCTCAGAAGCTGGGTTATTCTGTCTCAAGGCAGTTTTACACAGAGAAGGACATCCCAATAATTAAACACAAGTGACCCAGGTCTGCCCACACATACAAACACACACACATACACTCACACAAATCAAGGCGCAGGTGCTGTGAATATCACTCTATTCCTTAACAGTTGCTTGGGGAAAACTGAGGGCATATTAACTTGAGAGGTAGCACGCACACACTCCACCTCCCCATCCTATCTACCTCTGGGCTAGACAGCAAGGCATCTGTTTCAGGCCACAGCTTGCATCCCCCGACACTGTCTGGCCTCCACATGCAGGCCCTAAATCAGTGACCACAGAAGGACTGCAGCGGTGCACCCCCGTCACCCCCCTCCCCCCTCGTGGTCATGTTGTGACACACGAGTGTCGCTTCAACAGACCCGTGGTGTGTGCAGTTGGCTAACAGAGATGTTTGTGTTTCTTGGCGCTGTAAGACAATTTATATGTATCACTTTTTGGATTAAAAAAATGAGCAGTTCCTGTATGGATCCTGGGTCAGCCTATTCTGGGTCACCCTGTCCTGGGTTACCCTATCCTGGGTCACCCTATCCTGGGTCACCCTATCTAGGCTACACCATCCCTTGCTGACTGAATCCTTCTCATCCAGCTGTACAATACTATAAACTACAATATAAACTGTAAAATATATTATCAACTTTTCTTTCAACTGTCAACTCTACTGTAAACTGTACTGTATAAATAACCAGAAAGTGAAGTTTATAGGGTCCCTTTAAGTGAACAGGTCCTGTAATGTAATGTAGTGCTATGAGAGGGCCTCCCCTTCAAAACGGTGTCCCAGCAGTCTGACCTATAATTGTTAGCAGTCCTTTTTAAGCCTCTTTGAGTGCTTGTTTGTACCTGTCATGTCGCTTCTGTCGTCCGCCCAGCAGGCCACTCGGTAAACCCTTATCAGCCCCTCACAGATCAAAGGCCCATGCTGATTGTTATCAGCTAATATCCCTCTCCTGCCAAATAAACGCAGACTCTCTCATAGCACTGTGTTGACCTGAGCTGCATACGCCGCACCTCGTAGCACTTTGGTTTTTCCTCTGTTTATCAATATTAAGGGGATGCTTTGATAAGGTGGGCGGACCCTCTCTGAGGACAGAGAAAAGGATGGTGTTTACACTCCTGTCCTCTCATAGCTGGGCCTCATAATAGCTGGGCCTATCATTGAGGTTAAATCAGAGGTCATCTTTGACCGATACTTTGGCTGGTCAGACATTATACATACTATAATTACTCCATGGGGCTGGTGACGTGTCTCACTGACTCTCCAGGCACAACTGGGACTCGGCTGAGACCTATTGACTGAGTCACAACCAAATGTCTGATCCTCTGGTTGATCTTACCCAGTTTCTGAAGTTGTTTCCGATCAGGAAAAGTGGGATATGTAAAAACATTCACGTGCATTTAATACACCTTATAAACGTACCAGCTAGGAAAAATAAAACCATCCACATTATTCGAAATTACTTTAGAAAGCTTTCCAAGTGATTTAACAATGCATTGCCATTACCTGCGTGTAGGAAAAAACATTTCTTGACATTTGATAAGACACACAGGGATTTAATAATCATGTTTTCACCATTGGTATGGTCCGAAATGTCCATCTGGCTGAATTTGCGTCTGTTTATGGGCGCATGCAGACATCACGGACAGACAGAGAAGACGAGTGTCCAAAGTCATGACCTAGCCCTGACCTGGTTGAAGGAAATGGTCAAGCTGCTCAAGACAAAGCAGGTGGGGGGTGGGGGGGTCTGAGGGACTGGGCGGTCAGGTTTTAACAATGAGGCCTGTGCACTCAGACTGTGGGCCACACAAAGAATAGAGCAGACCCTTCCTCTATGCTCACACATTGCAATGGAGCTGACATTTCACACTGGCTTGTGAACAGCCATTCAATCAAACTACTGTTTAGCCTGACCTCTGACCTGAACAGAAATCAAGATTAGTCTGGCGGGACACGTTCAGGATGGTGACCTCATCGACGACCGTCCTCTACCTCCCAGCCACGCAGCCAATACCCTCTCAGCTAAAATTAGCCAGTTGTCATGGTGACTGAGTATTATAAATGGATAAGGTAACAAAATCTGTACAAAATGATTTGTGTCATAGTTTATAATGACGTGTTTACATAGCATGTCTCTACACTGAGTGGCTAGATACTATACTGTCAGATGGCTCAGTGGTTAGGGAGTCAGATATGTAGTCAGAAGGTTCCCGAATGTGCCAGATGTCATTGTGTCCTTGGGCAAGGCACTTATCCTTAAGTTGCTCCAGGCGATTGTCCCTATACTTAAGATAAGTTGCTCTGGATAAGAGCGTGTGCTAAATGACGACAACAAATAAAAAATACTATTACATTTTCTTAGATAAATATACATTTTTCTACTTTGAAATTAGTATGTTACAGAAATGCCCCACCCGCAAAAGATAGGTATCAGGACAAATTTCACATCTAAATGTTCTTATACAGTAAATAAAACGTTTGTGGACTTTCATGGCTTCGTGTTTGAAATGGGGATAACGTTTAAAATGGTAACACATTAAAAGCATATTTTTCACACATGGGAAAAGGAAAAAACCTATTCACAAAGGCAAGGGTAGGGATTTAAGGGCCAAATAGTGATGCAGTGGTCAGTACCTATCAACAGTGGTCCAAGGAAGGAAAAGTGGTGAACCGGTGACAGTGTCATGGGCGGCCGATGCTCATTGATGCATGTGGGGAGTGAAGGCTGGCATGTGTGGTCCGATCCAACAGATGAGCTACTGTAGCTCAAATTACTAAAAAGGTTCATCCTGGTTCTAATAGAAAGGTGTCAGAACACACAGTACATCACAGTTTGTTGCGTATGGGGATGCTGTTTTGGTGGCAAAAGGGGGACGTACACAATATTAGGCAGGTGGTCATAATGTTATGGCTGATTGTGGTATATTTCACCACAATTAGGGTAGTAATTAAAGTTTAAAACACAGAATAGTGGCCAGCTTTCATATTGGAGGACACTTTTATAGTCACAATGCAAGAAAGTTTTTTTTCTGGCCAGGTTCACCAATGGTGCTTGGTGTTAAAGAATGAGGTTGTGGTTAATAAATTCATACTGGTATTATGGGTTGATTTCAAGAGGCTGGTCCATAAGTGCAGATAAAAAACAGGAAAGAATGCGAAAGATTCTGTATAAAGGAAATGTATACGATACAATATATTCTCCAGTGAATATAAAACATATATAACAGAGTACATATATAACACATATATAACACAGTACATATATAACACATATAACACAGTACATATATAACACATATATAACACAGTACATATATAACACATATATAACACAGTTCATATATAACACATATATAACACAGTTCATATATAACACATATATAACACAGTACATATATAACACATATATAACACAGTGATGGTGTCATTGAAAGGGAGTGTGAAGGAGCATTGAATCTTGTAATATTGGTTTTATTCAGGCTTCTTCAATGTGCCAATAACATGGGAACGGAGGGTGGTCAACAGAACAGCCTTACATAGCTTGAGGTAAGAGCGGGGAGGCTGACTGCACCCTAGGGAAGGAGAGGCACCGCTAAACCCCTCAGTCTGGGTCTACTGCTCTCTAGTCGGGGAGGAGAGCCCCCGAGCCCCACCCCCCTCTACTGTCAGTGGACTGCTCCTCCCCCTTCTACCTGGCCACATCATGGATCAAGATGTGACAATGAATATCAAACAGTCTTCAGCCTTTGATGTGGACGGAAGAACAAACAGTGCTTCGACCTGAGTCGTAACAGCTTATTTGTCCCCTTTAGTCATTCATGTTTTCCTTCTTGAATGTCTATGCCTTCAAAGGCCTGCATCCATGGGCCCGTGGTACAGCAGCCATGGTGGCTCTGGAGGGCTCTGACCAGCCATGTGGAGGAGGTCTGGGGGAAGGCCATCTGGCTTCCTGCTCCTTGGTTTGGATATTGATTTACTGGTTGTACATGTGGAGATTGGAGGACACCAGCTGCCAAGACAAGCCTGGAGCTCTTCGTTTCCCCCAAGCGAGGCTTCTCACAGAGACAACAGGCGTATACATCCTTGAAGACACAGCCTAGTCTCAAAGTATAAGATAATTAAACACACTATCTAGTATTTTTCTAATCAATCAATCCATAAAATGTATTTATAAAGCCCTTTTTACAACAGCAGTTGTCACATAGTGCTTTGACAGGATGGAAACTCAAACATTAAACTTTTTCAGGAAAGAATGTCAGATTAAATATTTTTATATTCAAAGAATATAAAAACAAAATGAAAACACACATCGTGCTGACATCTAGATGTACAGTACGTAATATTAAACAAATGAAGATGATGAACCAATGAATTCATTACGTAACTGCTGTTGTACATTTGTCGTTCCTAAACATCAGTGGTAAACTGCCACTCTTGAACCATTACTTAAACCACTCATTTAAATGTGGGCTTCTGTGCATAGAAACTCTCTCCTTCCTGTGAAGTGGGTCAGAGTGTGCCCTGAGCCTCTGGCCGGAGGTGTCGACACAGTGCCTGGGTTATGCTTCGTCCCTCCTTTCTCCCAGCGTTTCCCACCTCCACCCCAACACACCTCTGTCCCCTTTCGTCCCAACACTGGCCTCTGATGTGGTTGTCTCAGATAATGAGGTGAGGTTTTTATTGCAGTAGTCTTTGGGCCTGGCACCAGTCTGAGAGAAGATGGGGGAGATGTTTGCACCAGCACCATCCACGGGCGCCCTCTCCTGCCTGGGACAATCCCCCTGGTGACATCCCAAACAACAACCCCAGCACTGCCGGCACTCCCACTTCAAAGTGGTAGATGAAGGGTACGTTTTTGCATGACATGCAGGGCATAACAATACCCCATCCAGCCTCCAGCCTCCTCATGCTGATTTTGCCAGGCCCTGGGACATTGGGACTTCCAGGACAAAGAGAGTCTAAAGACTCCCGCGCTTCAGAACGGAGGTAATACATAGTCAGGGAAAGGGCTCCACACGCAGGAGGCCACTATCTGTACTGTAAACACAGGAAAGAGCCAGTGCTCTATCCCTGTCCCATACTAAAAGCCGTGGGTGATGGCCTTGTGGAGGAAGGAACTCAGCAGATGACGCTACGTTACAGGCACCGGAGACTCTGTGACAACACGTACCCTATTAATCCTGATAGATCACCCGGGCACTAATTGATAAATGTGCACACATATGTGCTCACTTCACACACACATGCACACTTCACACCACTTATCTTTCATGAAAGCTGGCCCATTATCTTGTATTAGGAACCACAGGCATATGACAGTGAGATCAAAGGGGTGTTTTCTGGCACTTTCAAAGGAAGGACTGGGACTTTTATTGCTCTTGGACCAGGAGAGCTTCTCATTCCCACTCTGACATTCTTCAATCAGAAGGCAGTGTCAACCTAGCAAAGTTTTCAAGTCCAAGCGCCTCCCACGCCGAGACATTTTAGTGTGAAATTAGTTCAAGCATGACTGCTGCAGACCTCCATATAGTTTAGAAGGTCCTTTGATTAAGTGTTATTGGTTGCAAACTCTGTGATGTGTGGTCAAAATATTTATGTCTAGCTTTTATTACATTATGAATATTTCAGACATTCTTTCTAAGGCCAATTCGATTCTTTGACATCTTCCACACCATTTCGTATTTTAAATCATTGTCGCACATTTACTGGTAAACTGTATCCACCCTCCCCCATCTAACATGCCCCACCCCCGGTGAAGTGCCAGTGCAAGAAGGAACGAAGGGGGGGGGGGTGCCTCTTTTGAACAGGCTGTGATTTCCTTTAGGGCTCTGTTATTCCAGTAGCCGGGTGACTGAGCCAAGTGGCCCAGCCACAGACAAGAAGGTGGGATCTTCACAGGGAGTTGTAGTTGTCAGCCCAGGAGTGGTGGGAGGTGCTCCTAACAGGCAGACACAGAGGCAGAAAACAAACATGACTTCTAACTAACAGGAGGGCTACTTCTAGACACGGCTGGAAGATGGGAGAGAGAAAATGTAGGTGGGGAATAGACTGTATAAATGGCCAATACCTAACGAAATAGGAAATGCACACTTGTATACTTTTCATCCTTAATTCAAAGTATTAATAGCTAAACCGTAGGAGGAAATCACAATATGCATGGTCAACACACAAGTGGAGGGGTGTTCATAAAACCAACAACACAGCAAAATTAGAATCAGTCTATAAAGGCATTGATGCATGTTTAAAGGAAATATATGACAGTGACATTTTTATTTGACGTCCGCGATTGAGAACCAACTTTACAGTGTCAACCTAGGTAGAGGCATGACAATGGAATGGCAACAATTACTTACGAATTAAATCAATTGCAAACACTATGCACTGTCGAATTGTATATTGTTGGTAACATCATGCCATTATAAAAATGACTTCCTGGTTCAAGAAAAAATCTCCAAGGAATCTGTGCACTGATTGTTCTATCTTGTAAAAAAAATTACGGAAAGGATTTGGAAGTATGGGGACAGGACAGCCATAAGACAGTTGTGACTTGACCGCAGCATCACTGCGTTCGTTAACTGGGCTTAGACCACCCCCTGGTGGTGATTTCAAGAAGCACCTGAATTTTAGTATTTTAAGTGGAAGCTGAAAATCTAGGTTGCTCGTGATTTCATTATTTTCAAAAGCGTAACTGTCAACCCAATTTCAGCGTTTGTCACGTCTCATATTGACAGTAATAATTCAGCAAGGCTCAAATAATTTATACAGGGATTTACTTCAATTGATCAAATGTATTTTATATAGCCCTTTTTAAATCAGCAGTTGTCACAAAGTGCTTTTACAGACACCCAGTCTAAAACCCAAAGAGCAAGCAACAATGCAGAATTGAAGCACAGGGGCTAGAAAAATCTGCCTAGTAATTTGTTTCCCGGGAAGAAACCTAGAGAGGATCCAGACTCAGTGGGTTGGCCATTCCTCTTCTGCCTGTACCGTAAAGTTAAAAATGCATGCCCATTTAAGGTCTAAGTTGCTTATCAGTACACATTAAGGTCCTGTGAAAAGTCCTGGGGTATGATCTGAGAGTTCAGATCTTCATCTGTGTCCAGTCTTTAGACAGATCCAGATTGGCTGCACAGCCACTTATGCAAAATACAGACAGCCAGGTGGGCTGTGGGCGATGACAGTGGCTTTGGAAGTTCGGCATCAATCCGTGTAGTTCTACGTTGTGGTCCAAGGACTCAGGTCATCATCCTAGGATTCAACAGGACACCAGAGAGATTAGATGGGGCATTCCATAGGTCTGCAGTACCTCAGCGTAGAATTCAGATTAATACTCATCCTCCAGCAAAATTAATGAAGCCTGTACTATAGTAAACTAGGACCCATCCTGAGGGGTTGTAGAGGCATAATAGCTGCCAGCCCTAAAGCATGTTTTATGTCAAAAATATAATTTAGGTGGAGTTTTGATCTGACAGTCAAGCTTAAGAGGGGTCACCACTTGGGCCCAGTCCCATATCACTTGCCTCGACTAGGGTGGTGGTGTGCACGGACTCGACATCAGTGTTGGCTAGCATAAAGTCGGGTAGGTCAGATAGGGGAGATTTGCTGGTGGAGCTGATGGTGCTGCTGTTGGGGCTGGAGAGGATGGGGGTGGCGGTGTGGTTTTGTTGGGTGCCAGCACATGTTGGGGTTGAGGGGAATGAAGAGGTGGATAGGGTGGCGAAGTGTGGATCACGGAAGGAGGAAGTGGAGGTGAGGATACCGTATGGGCGGGGGGAGATGAAAGCCATGATTAGGAGAGTAGGGCTGGAACGCTGGCAGAAACAGTGGGACGAGGGTAGGACAGGGAGGGGCTATTATGGGATTCAGAAAATGGTTAGGGTGG
>JACXGM010038610.1:0-10792 GCA_016801145.1 Umbra pygmaea
TGTCTGTAGACCACTGTCTTGCTGTTATCTCTCCTGTCTGTAGACCACTGTCTTGCTGTTATCTCTCCTGTCTGTAGACCACTGTCTTGTTGTTATCTCTCCTGTCTGTAGACCACTGTCTTGCTGTTATCTCTCCTATCTGTAGACCACTGTTTTGCTGTTATCTCTCCTGTCTGTAGACCACTGGCTTGCTCTTATCTCTCCTGTCTGTAGACCACTGTCTTACTGTTATCTCTCCAGTCTTCAGACAACTGTCTTACTGTTATCTCTCCAGTCTTCAGACAACTGTCTTACTGTTATCTCTCCAGTCTTCAGACAACTGTCTTACTGTTATCTCTCCAGTCTTCAGACAACTGTCTTACTGTTATCTCTCCAGTCTTCAAACAACTGTCTCACTGTTATCTCTCCAGTCTTCAGACAACTGTCTTACTGTTATCTCTCCAGTCTTCAGACAACTGTCTTATGTTATCTCTCCAGTCTTCAGACAACTGTCTTACTATTTTTTCTATTTTCTGTAGACCACTGTGCACTGAACTCTTTTTTCACCTGTGGAAAAAACATGTCCCATGCGATTAACTTCTGATTTTACCTGGGTTGTCCCCAGTGTTGAGTATAGTTACTTTTAGGAGTACTTTTTAGTTACTTGATGAGTTCACAAGTTTTGGGAAGTGCCTATTTGAGACAAAATTATCAGGTAAATGGTGTTCATATTCTATTTGTTTTATAGGTCACTGTAAAGAAATGAACTCCATTTACCTGATAATTTTGTCTTAATTAGGGACTTCCCAAAACTTGTGAACTCATCAAGTAACTAAAAAGTACTCCTAAAAGTAACTATACCCAACACTGGTCCCTTTAATATTGGGATTCTTGAATGTTCACCAGAAAAATATGCTTCTTTTAAAAACAACCGTACATCTCAGAATTTCTCCCAAATTACGTTCTCAGGAAACAATTTTAAATACCTGAATTACGTTATATGTCAACATATTTCGTTTTTTTTACATTTGAACTGCATGTTTCGTGATTAGGCTATATTTGCACTTAACTTATGTTTCTCCGGTACATATCGTTTAGCGGATTTATGCAAGAACATTCCACACATTCCATAGCGTTCGAAATTATATTGCAACATTCACAGTTAAGGTTAGGCATGAGGTTATTAACGGTTAAGGTTAGGCATGAGGTTACTAATGGTTAAGGTTAGATATGACGTTACTGATTTTAAGGTTAGAATTAAGGTTAGGGTTAACATTACAAAAATCAATAATCGCGTGTCTGCATGACGCAAGCAATGTAGAACAAAACACACACAAAGTGCCGGTCTGGATTTGACCTCGCGAACACTGACATGCAAGTCACAGATTTATACGCCCGTCCACCATTCCCGACCTCCGCCCTAGCAAAAACTATGCTACTTACATGCTACGTCATGATCTTCATATGTTCATATTTAACGTTATTTGAGTGTTCAATTTAGTTCCCTACAAACGTAATTGACCCTCTCATACGTTCATATTTGACATATTTCAGTTTCACAAAATAGTTCCCTCAGAATGTATTTCATGTGATTTAGGGCTGTTTAAAAAGCAGAGTTCCTATAGAGCTGGCTGAATCCTGCACTTATGGATGGGGTCTACATTATCTGCCAACTTCATAGATCACATTCATTTCCCATGGATAATTTGGCCGAGTGTAGTGTGTGTGTGTGTGTGTGTGTGTGTGTTTGTGTTTGTGTTTGTGTTTGTGTTTGTGTGTGCGTGTGCGTGTGCGTGTGCGTGTGCGGGTGCGTGTGTGTGTGTGTGGCTAAATGGACGGGGAGATGTCTACTAGCGTTGTCGGCTGGGTGTTATGTCCTCTCTAATTGGGATCCATACTGTCACACAGCACTCAGATCTGATTAACACACACACACACACACACACACACACACACATGCACACACATGCAAACCCAAACACACACAGTCACAGGCATGCACACACTAGAGTTTAACACTTTACCAAGAAGCTACAAATTGTGCTTTCTAAGAAGACTCCAAGAAATGACTGGCCTTCTCGGGATTTTTAGTTCAAACAGAAAATGCTATTTAAAAAACCCAATACAAACAGGAAGTGCTATTAAAAACACAATACAAACAGGAAGTGTTATTAAAAGCAGAAGAATATCTGGCATTATAATATAGAAACTGCATTAACAACTAGGTTGTCTTTATGGACACCAGACACGTGCACTAACCACTTGGCCATCTTACCACCCCTATTATTAGTGTATTAATGTTCCACACTGCAATTAGAGAAATAGACACATACAGTATTTCTACATTTCTTGTTGGTTTCTTGTTGTATTTTTCTATTCCTGCTGAATGACAACTCTGCTTGTGGAGCCCCCTGCACATGCTATTGACACTGGCAAATACATCACAAGAAGTAGCAGACTCCACTCAATTCTTTAACTTACGTGCTGAGAAGCTGGTTCATAAACACCCTTGTACAAACCACCTGACCTCCATGAGCTATTTGAGTCAGTGCTGCTCCTCATGTCAGAATCCACATCATTGTCATGGACGCCATCTCATTTGTATCCCAGATTAACAACACCAGATGGCTGTCTTTCCTCAGTCTACAAAACATTGCCAGAAGTCTCCTGTTTCTCTGCTTCACAGATGCTGAAAGACTATTATTGCCATACGATCCCCTTCCAGCTAGTTAACAGACTCCAATACGTCCAAAATCCAGGTCGTCATCAGCTCCATCCCGTCAACACCTCACCCCCATGGGCCAGGACATACCCTGGCACTCTCCACTCGGAGGCTCCTGCAGCTTGATGAAAACAAAATGAATTATTGTGGCCATGAATGTTGTTCTTCTTGCTCAGGAAGGAAACCATTCAACAGAGAATGCTGTTTGGTTTGAAAATGTCATATATTACCATGTATTGGTTTTAACAATTACTAGACAACCATGTTTTGGTTGAAACATGTATTGGAGGACCAAGTATTGGCTAAAACATTTAATAGTGAATGTTGTAGTGGTTCATTTTTCTCCCCCATGTTCTTCTCCCAATTCGCACTGATCCTGCCTTGTCGGCAGCTCCGCAATTCCTTAGACAGATAGGTGGAATGCTAAGGGGCGCACACATAATTCATCCAACCACGTATCCCAGCCATATTATTTTTGCACTGCTCAGGAAACACGGAAGTCTTTAGTGAGATCATGTACGGGATGATTATGTTCAGCTATACTTCCGCAATTTAATTTACATGCGCCCGATCTGAACACAGGAGTCGCTGGAGAGCAACGTGGTAGGATAGATAATCTGATTTATCTAACCAAAATGCCGGACAGCGCTATGCCAATTTGCGCTACCTCGTGCGGATCGAAAATATCCTTAATTAGGAAATCAATTAGGTAGTCAATGCCGAACAGTTTTCCTGGCTGAACTGCTTTCCTTATTCAGTGTTATTGTTATTATCACAATCTGAACTGTGGGAATGAAGAACATCCAGGTGTCATGTTCCTGCAGGAGGATCTCTCTGGGCAACGTCAGATGTAGACGTTTGTCCGTACAGAAATCTAGCGGATCTAAAGTGATGCTTTGGTTCAACGGCTAAATTTCCATGGTGACTAACATTCCATTCATACACGGACATGGACTGACAGACAGGGACACAGAGACAGACATAAATACAGACAGACATGTAGGCAGGCAGATAGAAAGGCAGAGAGACAGACAGACATCTACGCACACAGACAGACAGACAGGCAGAGATACAGACAGACAAACAGACTGCTAAAAGAGTTCGGTTTAAGTGTCAGCAGGGACAGAGCCAGAGGAGCGGGGGGAGAGTTGACGCGTTTTACCCACTGTGAGCTGTAAAGTGTATGTTGAGTGTGTGTGTGTGAGTGTGTGAAAGAGAGAGCATCTGTGTGTGTGTTTTAAACATGGGGGGTAAGCATCACCATGGCAACCCAGTGGGTAGATGACGCCTCCCGCCATGGCTCCAGACCTTGGACTCCTCTCATCTCTCTCCTCCACTCCTTTAATTCACCCTCATATCTTCTGCCTTACCGGACAGAGCAGCAGGACGCGCAGAGATAATCTGCTTTATCTAAGGAAGCTGGAGCAGTGTGTGTGTGTGTGTGTGTGTGTGTGTGTGTGTGTGTGTGGATCTAGTGACAGCCAGCAGCACAAAGCCAAATTTGATATTCTAGAACAATGAGATCAGTCATTATTGAACAGGAAAATCAGATTTTCTAGAACAATGAGATCAGTCATTATTGAACAGGAAAATCTGATTTTCTAGAATGGTAAAATCCAAAATTCAAGAGTTGTGAATTAAGATTACAGCAATATCTAATATAATTGCTGAATCAGATATTATAGTATATCAAAGCATCTACAGTGGGGAGATCAAGTATTTGATTCACTGCCAATTTTGTTGGTTTTCCTACTTACAAAGCATGAAGAGGTCTGTCATTTTCACCATAGGTACACTTCAACTGTGAGAGACAAAATCTAAAGCAAAAATTCCGAAACTCACATTGTATGATTTTTTTATTATGAATTTGCATTTTATTGCATGACAAACTTATTTGATACATCAGAAAAGCAGAACTTAATATTTGGTACAGAAACCTTTGTTTGCAATTACAGAGATCATATGTTTCCTGTAGTTCTTGACGAAGTTTGTACACACTGCAACAGGGATTTTGGCCCAATCCTCCATACAGACCTTCTCCAGATCCTTCATGTTTTGGGGCTGTCACTGGGTAATACAGACTTTCAGCTCCCTCCAAAGATTTTCTATTGGGTTCAGGTCTGGAGACTGGCTAGGCAACTTTAGGACCTTGAGATGCTTCTGACGGAGCCACTCTTTGGTTGCCCTGGCTGTGTGTTTCAGGTCGTTGACATGCTGGAAGACCCAGCCACGACCCATCATCATTGCTCTTACTGAGTGAAGGAGGTTGTTGGACAAGATCTTGTGACACATGGCTCCATCCATCCTCCCCTTAATATGGTGCAGTCGACCTGTCACCTTTGCAGAAAAGTTACCCAAAGAATGATGTTTCCACCTCCATGCTTCACTGTTGGGATGGTGTTCTTGGGGTTGGACTCCTTCTTCTTCCTCCAAACACAGTGAGTGGAGTTTAGACCATAAAGCTCTACTTTTGTCTCATCAGACCACATGGCCTTCTCCCCTTCCTCCTCTGGATCATCCAGATGGTCATTGGCAAACTTCAGACAGGTCTGGACATGCGCTGGCTTGAGCAGGGGGACCTTGCGTGTGCTGCAGGATTTAAATCCATGACGGCGTAATGTGTTATTGTTGATTTTCATTGAGACTGTGGTCCCAGCTCTCTTCAGGTCATTAACCAGGTCCTGCCGTGTAGTTCTGGGCTGATCCCTCACCTTCCTCATGATCATTGATGCCCCACAAGGGGAGGTCTTGCATGGAGCCCCAGACCGAGGGAGATTGACCGTCATCTTGAACTTCTTCCATTTTCTAATAATTGCACCAACAGTTGTTGCCTTCTCACCAAGCTGCTTTCCTATTGTCCTGGAGCTCATTCCAGCCTTGTGCAGGTCTACAATTTTATCCCTGATGTCCTTACACAGCTCTCTGGTCTTGGCCATTGTGGAGAGGTTGGAGTCTGTTTGTGTCTTTTATACAGGTAATGATTTCAAACAGCTGGAATTCTAACTGGTTGGTAGGTGATCAAATACTTATGTCATGCAATGTGTGGATTATTGTTTTAGATTCCGTCTCTCGCATTTGAAGCAGCCCGAAATCACATGAAATACGTTCTGAGGGAACTATGTTGTAAAACCGAAATATGTCAAACATGAATGTATGAGAGGGTCAATTACGTTTGTAGGGAACTAGATTGAACACTCGAATAACGTTAAATATGAACATATGAAAATCATGACGTAGCATGTAAATAGCGTAGTTTTTGCTAGTGCGGAGGTTGGGGATGGTGGATGGGCATATAAATCCGTGACTTGCATGTCAGTGTTCACGAGTTCAAATCCAGACCGGCACTTTGTGCGTGTTTTGTTCTACATTGCATGCGTCATGCAGACAGACGATTGTCATTTTTTGCAATGTTAACCCTAACCTTAATCCTAACCTTAACCTCAGTAACATCATATCTAACCATAACCGTTAGTAACCTCATGACTAACCTTAACCGTTAGTAACCTAATGCCTAAACTTAACCGTTAGTAACCTCCTACCTAACCTTAACTGTGAATGTTGCAATATAATTTTGAACGCTATGGAATGTATGGAATGTGTGGAATGTGTGGAATGTTCTGGCATAAATCCTCTAAACTTAATGTACAGGGGCAACGTAATAGACTTACAAATATAGCCTAATAAGAAATGTGCAGTTCAAACGTAAAAAAATCTAAATATGTTGGCATATAACGTAATTCAGGTTTTCAAAATAGTTTCCTCAGAACGTAATTTGGGAGAATTTCTGAGATGTATGGTTGATTTGAAGTGTACCTATAATAAAAATGACAGACCTCTACATGCTTTGTAAGTAGGAAAACTTGCAATATTGGCAGTGTATGAAATACTTCTCCCCACTGTATATCATATATAGGAGAATTGGAATCACATATACAGTATTGCAGCATTGTTAATGAGGGTTTGAAGGAGGGCTAGCTCATTTGATTTGTACAGTAAACAGGATGGTGTATCGGTCAGGACACAAGGAACAATGATGAAGCGATGCAATTTCTTTCTTTAAGGATAGTGAGCTTTATCGAATCCCATAGTGAAGGTGCAATCATCCAACATTCCACTTAGTTTTATGTCAAGAACTAAACTCTAAGGAACATTGAAGATTGGTAAACACAGGATAACTGGAAATCTCAACATTTGAAAATATAGGATACTTTCCACTACGGAGTTCACCACGTGAACACCCGTTCTATTCCTACTTGCCGACATCAACAGGCAACACCTTCGTACCATAGTAGAACAAGACTGTCTTAAAGTGACAGGCACCCAGAATGTCAGAGCCTTTTGTACAAGCATACTATAAGAAACAGATATATTGGAGTACTGAAATGAGATATATTGCATCAATGGCATAACAGACATGTTAGAACATTGGAATCAGATATATTAGAGCATAGGAATCAGATATATTAGAGCATAGGAATCAGATATATTAGAGCATTGGAATCAGATATATTAGAGCATATGAATCAGATATATTCGAGCATAGGAATCAGATATATTAGAGCATAGGAATCAGATATATTAGAGCATTGGAATCAGATATATTAGAGCATAGGAATCAGATGTATTAGAGCATTGGAATCAGATATATTTGGTGCATTGGAATCAGATATATTGGAGCATTGGAATCAGATATATTTGGAGCATTGGAATCAGATATATTGGAGCATTGGAATCAAATATATTGGAGCATTGGAATCAGATATATTTGGAGCATTGGAATCAGATATATTTGGAGCATTGGAATCAGATATATTGGAGTATTGGAATCAGATATATTTGGAGCTGTGGAATACTCACTCCTCAAATTAATATTGCTATTTTGATCATTCCATTAGTCATCTGTAACTTCCTGAATTCCCTCTGATTGTTTGTTTTTAGAAAAACACCATAGAGATGGCTAGACGTACTCGCTTTTGAGTCCAAAAGGCTGTGATAAACCCAGTTGATGACCGCTATTTCTTTTCAGCAGAACTTACTCTTTCAGACGATGTCAACGATTTGTTTCTAGAATGTACTGTTCACAAGCTATTAATTGAAACGTCAGTGGAAAGTATCTGTTAATCTGCTCTTCTGTCCTCCATTCACCTACTTGACTCCTTCACTGATCAGATGTTGTTGACGGAAGATGCGTTCATCTAGTGAGGAGTAAAAGGAATATCTGAAAGAGTACGAAGAGGAGTGGGAGAGAGAAATGCTGACATGGAGAGAGAAAAACGGAAGGAAAAAATGGTGAGATGAGCTTCAGTGAGATGGGGAAGGGTTGTGGAAGTGTCTCGTAACTAGTTGATTTGTTTCTTCACGAAACATAGAGGAACATGGGCCGGGCAGGAGAGCGCAGCTTCTATACATAATGTATGAATGTGTTTATTCCTTAGCTTTAATCTTCAGCCAGACTGCACTCTGATCTTCTGGATTGTGTATTGCATACCATTTACACCATTTACAATGTGTACCACACTGATCAAACACTGTAGTTACATAGTGCATAAATGCTGACGTTCTTTACATTACCTTGAAAATAATGGACGAAGCATCAGGACAAGAGAAAGCCGAGTCCCTTCGCCGAGAAAGGTAATTTAAAGAACAGAGGCATTTATACAACAGTTGCATACAAACAACAAAATTAACACACATCTACCAGTAGAAATAACACATGCTCTTCCAGTTAGAAGCTGAGGGTGTCGTTCTGGTGATAGAGTGTCCATATGACTCATATCCTCGTTTTCCAGCTCAGCAGTAGATTGAGTGAGAGCTGTCCCCTCACATTAGATGTTTTCTGTATTATGTGTAGTTCATGAGTTTTAATTCTGTAGACAGTATTTAACAATATCTGAACATATGATTTAATGTTAACTTAAACCATAAACATATCTTCACCCCTCAGAATGGTTGTACGCTTGGGTTCAAATCTTGTGCAGTTTGATTAACAGCCCTTGTAATCTACACACTTTGTAATCAAAGCATCAATCTGATTACTGCAGTTACAGAATCTACCCGTCTAAACGCATTAAGCTTCAACCAGTTGACAACCGATCCGATGAAGTATTGTTGACTCTGTAATACTGTTAGTCACCTTTATGCATTAAAGACCAGGCTGTTGACACCAGATCCAATGACGTTATGGTGACCGTAATACTATTGGTCAGCTTCATCCATTCCAGACCAGGCAGTTAACAGCAAATTCAATGAAGTTGTATTGACTTTCTGAAGATGATGCTCATCTAAATGCATTAAAGCCACAACCGTTAATGCATAACAGGAGCATTACTTCCAGGTGGTAATCCAAATATCCAAACAACTATACTTATTTTAAAAGAAGAGAAAGAAAAGTTTGAAATCATTTAACTAAAAAGAGAACCACATCAATCAAATGTTAGTCACTAATTTCCCTTGTAATACAGTATGTGTGTAGGGTGATACAATCTTTATTATATATTTTAATTTGTTTTAAAACAGAATGTGTGTATGTGAGTAAAGTAATTATTACAATATAAATCTGAAATAATTGGTTCATGTGTGTCACGAAGATGACAAGGTGAATACAATTTCGTTTGTTTTATTGTAGAGATGTATAATGGCTGGTTGGAAAGCAGTACGAGGTGGTAGATCTGTAGTTGATCTGTAGTTGATCTGTAGTTTATCTGTAGTTGATCTGTAGTTGATCTGTAGTTGATCTGTAGTTGTCCAGAACTGGTGACAGGATGGTGTAGACGCTGAATGGCCTGAGCCGTGTGGCAGGGTAGCTGTGGGAAATCCAGGCAGGAGGTCTGGATGGCAGGTGAGGAACCAGGAGAGTGAGGGCTTTGGATTAGCTCTACAGATGGGAACTGGAAAGGAAGGCACAGAGAACCAGGGTTAGCAAAATAATAACTAGGAACCATAAAGGCACAGTTCTCAGACTGGCTATACAACATACTCAAAACAAGATCATACACATAAGGAGAGGGGAAGACAGCTCATGGAGGCGAAACCACAACGTGTGCCATTAAGTTACAAAATCACAACACAATACAATATGATTTAGTTACCAAACTCACTAGCTAACCAGTTAGTCCCGTATGATTTAGATTAAAAACTGACTAGCTGACCAGTTAGACCAGTATGATGTAGTTACAAAACTGACTAGCTAACCAGTTAGTCCAGTATGGTTTAGTTACCAAACTCATTAGCTAACAACTTAGTCCAGTATGATTTAGATTCAAAATTGACTAGCTAGCCAGGTAATACTGTATGATTTAGTTACTAAACTGGATAGCTAACCAGGTAATACATTATGATTTAGTTACAAAACTGACTAGCTAACCAGTTAGTCGGGTGTAATTTAGTCACCGAACTGACTAGCTAACCAGTTAATCCAGTATGATTTAGTTACAAAACTGACTAGCTAACCAGTTAGACCAGTATGATGTAGTTACAAAACTGACTAGCTAACCAGTTAGTCCAGTATGATTTAGTTACCAAACTCATTAGCTAACAACTTAGTCCAGTATGATTTAGATTCAAAATTGACTAGCTAGCCAGGTAATACTGTATGATTTAGTTACTAAACTGACTAGCTAACCAGTTAATCCAGTATGATTTAGTTACTAAACTGACTAGCTAACCATTTACTCCAGTATACTTTAGTTACCAAACTGACTAGATAGCCAGTTAGTCCAGTATGATTTATTTACAAAACTGAGCTGCTAACCAGCACAAGCTTTCACACAAAGTAGTTGTACTGTACATTTTTATGGCAAGGCCATGGGTTGTAGAAGATTTGTTTGACAAGTCGGCTGGCCTGATATTTTTAAGAATCCTTACACAGAGTATGAATCATCAGACATGCTCTAGAAGCATTCAGCCATGTCCTCAGCTGTGCTAGCTGGCTCTAAGTCAAGCTAATCACCAGACATGCTCTAGAAGCATTCAGCCATGTCCTCAGCTGTGCTAGCTGGCTCTAAGTCAAGCTAATCACCAGACATGCTCTTGAAGCATTCAGCCATGTCCTCAGCTGTGCTAGCTGGCTCTAAGTCAAGCTAATCACCAGAC
>JACXGM010038611.1:0-10792 GCA_016801145.1 Umbra pygmaea
ATACCCGATACGTCAGTGTTTTTGACAAGTGCGACACAGGTATCGTTCAATGTCACATGACAAAGTGTTTCGACGACACTTTGTCATGTGACCAGCAGTGTTTTTGAAACACGTCTCGATACGTTGTTCCGATGCAGTGAGTGTCGAAAAACATCGAGACAGTTTCGACACTTGAGTGTCGAGCGCCCATCACTATGTTATCTACACAAGATAACTTACTAACAGAAGCTGTAGTTTATCTTTAGCTAGTTTGGAGTTGAGCTATCAGCTGAAAAGCCTAGTCTGACTCCGAAGTGTGATGTCACTTCTGCATCACTATTACCAATGACCAGATGGACTGGTTACAAGGACAGCACGCTCTGTTTTTCGCACACATGCAGGCACAATGAGCTAAATAACCCTATGAACAGTGTCGTAACCAGACAGACTATTGAAGTGGTAAGCAAATGCAATTTATATGTCATATACATTGTTAATGTCTGAAATTGTGTTTTTCTTTGGTTCATTATAGCGCCATGTTATAATGAATACAGTGAAAAGGCTGCTGCTTTTATCTTAAATAATTAGCTCCCTACCTTTTGTTCAGGTGGCCAAGTCTATTCATGGGGACAAAACCGATACGGACAACTAGGACTGGGAACAGCTGGACACACAGGTCATCAAGTCTCTACTCCCCAGGTCATCCAGTCTTTACAGGGGATTCCCTTCATCCAGATCTCAGCTGGTGGTGCTCACAGCTTTGCCCTGACACTTTCAGGGGCTGTCTTTGGCTGGGGGTGCAACAACTTTGGGCAACTGGGCCTTAATGACAACAATGGTAAGATTGACCAACAGGGTTTTGCACAATTTAGAATTTTGTAATTGAAATGCACTTCGATCTAGAGTTGGCATTTGAAATGACTCAACACAATGTAACATTTTCATTTGAATGACATGAAGTAGAATTGGATACTTTGGAATATATGGTTGTTCCATTTAGTAATAGAAATTGAGTTTGACACTCAAATAATGCTATAACTTTCCTAAAGAAACAGTGTAATCTCATTTTTTCTTATTATGTAGTGCTTTGGTTAGCCTATTATTTCTCCCCAACTATTGTTTTGCATTATTTTTTAATGCCTCAAGTGCTGTATTCCAGCACTATGCATAGACTTTCGCGTTGGTGAGAACTGCAATCTACCTCCTCTTTCAGAGACCAGCTTATAAAGATGTAAAACTGTATTTATTGCTGTTTTAAAAAAAAACTAAAAAAGTGATTATATGGGATTATGCTTCCCTAAAATATTAGGTGCTTTGTTGCACACAAAATCACTGCTGAAAATGCATAATAATTACCAATATAGATTGCCTATTGAAAAACATTGTAGCACAACTCTTTTCCTCATAGCAATTCTGCAGTGCATGTACCTTTTCAAATGGCGAAGTATGAAACAGCAAATTAAAATCGTTTTTCCCAATGCTATATTTATGTAGTAGCTTAATATTTGTAAAATGATCATTGCATATATTAGAATCCTCTAGGAAGCTCAGGTACAAATTCAGGTACAGAACCGAACGAACTTTGGTCATTTGAATTTCTGCATTTTTAACACTGCCCGCTGTTCTGCTTTTGCATCAGGCGACAAGGCGAGAAGTCTGCAAGTTATTAGGCTAGTCACTGCATACTGCGGCATCACATCAATTTATAAACTCTCGGGGAGGAAAGATAAATGTTGGCAGTTTGCAACACTTCTGGGTGAACATAATAGTGCAAGTTAGTTCTGCCATACTAAGGTCAATAGACCTTAAATGAAAGCCTATTCATATTTTATTCACTAAATTACAGTGATAGTATTGCTATAATTGTGTACCGATTTATAATAAAACAATCAAATACCTTAATGGAATATTATATGATTAGGTCATTATCCCTGTTTGGAGATAGTCACTTAAACAGAAATTCACATCTTACACAAAATGTCTAGAATGCTTAGTTCAAATGTAAAGTATTATTTTCCAACTACATTGGATTCACATGCCATTTTTCAACTATTGGACTGTCTTAACCTCAAACAGCATATTGACATCCTAACACACAACAGAGGGCACATGCTTGACCTGGTCATCACTGACTCTGCCCCATTGAATATCTGTTGGTGTACAATCTGGGAGTGTCCAATCACAAAGTCATTTCAATGGAGGTTAAACTGATCACCACACCAAGCCAAAACGCAAAATCCATTTCATAAACTTAAAAACATCAACCCAGACACTATGGCTTTGGACCTCCAGCAAATCCCATAGGCAAACTTCACATCAGTAAAATAATCAGTTAATTTTTACAATAGGACCCTGAGCAGTATCTTGGACCTCCACGCCCCTGTAAAAGCACCAACAGTCATCTTCTCATGCTCAGCCCCCTGGTTCACTCCAGAGGTATGAAAAATGAAAGCAGCTTCCACCTGTACCCTGGTCCCATTTCCTACTGCCCTGGTGAAAACAAACATCATCACTCTTAAGTCCCCTAATCACCAAAATCATCAACCACTCACTCTAGACTGGACATGTGTATTTCCTTCTGGAAGCCAAAGTTAAGTACTGAGTGGATTTCCCCTCGCCAGTGATTTATCATGTGATATTGAACAATAATTACTGTTTGTGTCTCTTGCACATCCTGTTGTATGCATTAGTTTTATGGTTTTAACTAATTTTTAAAGTTTAAAGCTACATTGTGTATTTATTTGAGTTGATTCTTAGCAAAAACCCATTTGTTCTTTAAAAAATATGTGCTCATTCATGTGTAATTACTTCCACTAACTAATCAAAGTATTTTCGTAAGCGTAGAATCTTCCATTCACAATACATACGATGGTGCCGCTCGAATTGTAGAAGCCATGTTACGCCTCCATCTTTAAAATACATTAGCCAAAGAGGGACATACCTGGAAATTCAAGATCTGCCTTTCGCACTTCTACACTCAGTGGCACCGTGACGAATGCCAGGGGGAGATTACTCACAACTGCCGGAAGATTTGAAAGCCATTTGAACATGGAGGATCATGCCTATTCTCGAGGACATGTAATGTCAGCGCTGGCCAAAGCTATACAGTAGGCAAGAACATTCGCCTGTCAACACAAACTTGGATTTTCCATTTCAAAATAATAGCGCTTGTGGTTCATTGCAATAATCATTGTTAATTCATTGCATAGGTAGTGTCCATGTTCATGTTTTGCTAAAATTAGTATTAGATAAAACAGCTCTAGTGAATGTTTTTCAAATGCAATCATGTTTTCACACAAGACAATGACAATTTATTCAATCAAATTGTGTGTACAACATTTGTTACTGTTTTTAATAAAACATGTTAAATTATATTTTTTTGCTATCACATGCTCTTATTGTTTCTTTACACACAGTACAATTGCATGTGGTTACAATTCACGGGTTGCGTTGTGAATTAACAATGATTATTGCAATGAATTATAACGAGCGCTATTGTTTTGAAAGAAAAATACCCGGATGGGCTAGAACGGTATTCAGTTGCTTGTCATATACAATTTCACCACTAGATGGGAGCACTTCTTACACAATGCAGCTTTAAGAATTTTTTGCTTAACTTTTAAACACTTTTTAGCTTTAGTTTTATGGTTTTTATTTGATCACAGTGAATCATGGTCGCTGCCAGCCTTGGCTCGTCTAGCCTGGAAGACAGCATTTTCAACTGTACTATAAACTCTCCAGTCAGAGAAGTTTCTAATTCCTTCCCACTCCGCAATATCTTTGCGGTTCTTGTTACTTCCAAGGAAACAGTCTCCAGTTGTGGATTCTCTTCCTTGCCGGTCCTCATCTAGGGGTGGTAGGAAAGCAGGATGTAAACGAGCCATGGTGATCGAGAGTTCAATAGTGAGAGAGAGACAAGAGTACCTGGTGGTGATACACTCTGCTATACTGGTTCTGGAGTGGAGGATATCTCCATGAGACTACCCGAGCTTTTATTGGCACTATACTGATGTACAGCAAACAAAATAAATACACTGCAATAAATATTATTTCAAACTGAAGCTCTCACCGTTTTTCTATTTTAATTTCACTCACAGAAATATTAGGCTACGCTACCTTCCTACGAAATTCCATTATTAATGAAACATTACACTTGTATATAGAATTTCAAAGAACAAGTGTGGTAGTAAAATATGGAAGTAAACAAAATGGATGTGGAGGATGTAGGCTAAAGGCCGCACTTGTAAAAGGTGAATGTATGTATATAAGTTGTGCAGGAGGGAAAAGAGAAGTCTGATGTTTGTAAAGCATTTAACTTGTTAAAACCACTGGTGAATCCACTGAGAATGTAAAATGCACAACGTGCAGCATGTTTTTTAAATATGAAGGCTAGAGAGGTACGTTTTCTCCGCAGCTTCATTCTTACGTTATCTCTGCAGCAAGTATACTGCTTTGCAAGCGCACACTTTATACAAGACATTGTTACAGCTTGTCTTAAGTAACAACCGTTTTAATTGATTGAAGCAAACATTTTTTTGGCCTACAAAGTGATGAAACAATTTTTGATATTTTTTCAGTTAAACAATTAGGAATTTTTCATGGCAAAAATAAATACTCTTGGTTAAACAGTTTTCCTTGTTAGTCTAGCTCGACTTTCAACCCAGTCTCTTCATGCAGCTAGTCCCGAGAGGTTGTTAGAAATGGTATGACAATGATTGTATTATAGTTTGTCTTTCATTTTATGAAAATGTTCACCTCTTTTAGTTTAATTAGGGAATATGGTCACATGATTCAATGCCAGATCTAATATAAACAGTCAAAAATCAATATTTGCATCAAACCAGGCTCAGTTTTCAGGGCCAATGACAACTCTTAATCTGTCCACACTTGCACTAGATAGAACTTCTTGAAATAACCCGTATTTGCGTACAAGGTACAGGATGGTCAATTGCTTCTGGTACACAGCACATACATATAATAAATATCTGTTTCATGGTTTCAAGCCAAACGTTTATGACATCTCTTCCAACTACGAGTAAAAGCCAGGTCCATGCATCCTGATTGTAATACTGGTGCTGTGTGCATTCATATCA
The DNA here is from genome assembly GCA_016801145.1 of Umbra pygmaea. Classification (NCBI taxonomy): domain Eukaryota; kingdom Metazoa; phylum Chordata; class Actinopteri; order Esociformes; family Umbridae; genus Umbra; species Umbra pygmaea. The sequence goes on from JACXGM010038611.1 coordinate 5,073, forward strand.
ATAGTTTAACACAATATACAATCGCTCTATCAATGATATATCCTCAATCATGGATATCAGATTAAAAATAATTAATTATATATACAGTGGGTACGGAAAATATTCAGACCCCTTTTAAATTTTCACTCTTTGGGCCCTATTTTAACGATCTGAAAAGCAAGTATCAAACACAAAATGCAATTGACATTGTGGGAGGGTTCCGGGCGCTGTTGCTATTTTACCGGCGGGATAAATGACTTTTGCGCCTGACGCAAATCTAAAATGGGTAGGTCTGAAGTAGCTACATTATTCGTAGGTGTGGTTTGGGTGTAACGTGCAATAAACCAATCAGAGCATCATCTCACATTCCCTTTAAGAGCAGGAGCGCTTGTTCCATGGCGGATTGCTATTGATTTGTCTTTCTTACAAAATGTAAATAAAGAAATGTCACAAGACATACTTTCCAATGTTTTGGGCTCACTCTCACTGAATCACGAGATTATGAATGCATGGTAATATTTTAGCAAAATAGTCTAACATTAGACAGAGAACTTTGCTTGCCTCACTCTTCCGTCATATAAGCTCTCCTCTCCCGTTCTGCTGCAGAGTTTGCCATAAATGAGTCGTGGCTTGAGCCAGGGTAATTCGCAAAGACATGGGTGATTTTACTATTAGCATCGCAAATGTTGTTGACATTTGTATGTTGACAATATATGTTGATTGAATGGGTTCTCTTGCAGTGATGATGTATATCATTTCGAACAATTCATTCTGAATAGTTTGGGTAAATGTGTACACTAGATGTATGCCTATTCTTTTCACATTTTCGGACACCACAATGATTTCCCTCGTGTGGTAATATTTTTCCTTCTAATTATGTATTGCAATAATAGGAACTGCTGCATTTGTGTTGATATGAGGGGCAAAGTGTATGCGCATTGTGCACATGCTACATTATGGCCAAGGATGCTCCCTTAAAATAGCATCAGAATAACACGCCACTGACTTTTAACCAGGTTTTTCCTGGTCAGTGATGGAATTGTTTTCGGGAACTGCAAGATGGCACCAGGGAACGTTTGCGCCGTAACACGCCTCTTCTTTTCGCTGAACCACCCAACGAACGCAAGTTCATTCTCTAATTTACCGACGCACGTCTGTGGAGGGAAAAGTCCCCTGTGCAAGATAGCACGTCGGGTGCAAGATAGGAATGATACATGCGTTGGTGTAAAAAGTTAATTGCGCTGGGTGTAAGATAGGGCCCTTTGTTTCATTGCAGCCATTTGATAAAATCAAGAAAGTTCATTTTATTTCTCATGAATGTAGACTCAGCACCCCATCCTGACAGAAAAAATTTGCAAATATTTCTACATTTGTTTTTTTCTGTCAAGATGGGGTGCTGAGTGTACATTAATGAGAAATAAAATTAACTTTTTCGATTCTATCAAATGGCTGCAATGACACAGAGTGAAAAATTTAAAGGGTCTGAATACTTTCCGTACCCACTGTATATCTATAAATATGTGTACACACACACACACACACACACACACACACACACACACACACACACACACACACACACACAGAAAGTGTGTTTGGTAAAATCTTACATTTTTAAAAATTTTTGGGAAGGTTATTTTTTATTATTTTATTTACAGAGGTTAGGGTGACAGGCATGTAGAGGGAGACAGAGGGAAGGCAGCGGCCGAGCGGGGGTCCAGAGTCAGGAGCTTAGACCACTACACCAAACTCTGGAACAATTGTTTGGTAAAATATTGATACGTTTTTATTTTTAACCATCTCAGATGACAATCTATATATTTTTTCAATGTACAAAATCAATTAGCACTTGCCTGTCTCACTGGCTACATGGAACGATTAGATGATTGTGTCTTGTTTATTAAACACTTTAATGAATTGAATTCAACAAAATTATCTTTTAGATCGATATTATCCAGCTCTGCTGAAGTCCCTGAGGTCTCAGAGGGTTATCTATGTCTGCTGTGGGGAGGACCATTCTGCAGCATTAACTAAGGTACTGGCTATGAGAATGGGTTGGGCTCATGGACTCCTGTTTAACACACAATACTTTGTCCAGAACACATGACAACATCGCCTGCAATGTGTTCAATAATGCTGGCTATCTAAGGCATGGCTGTAGTTTGGTAAAACGAAGTCAAGACAACATCCACTTGGAGTGAACTGCAATGAAAGGGAACACTTTTGTGGGGGCTTGGCTATCTGAATAAGTTTAAAGCTGGAGTTAAAACTATGATTGACAATGAAGTGGTGGCTGTTAATGTTTTTGACCAGACGTTGGTGGTCGTTGTTACTGCACCATCCCTTTCCAATTCATCTCCTCACTTTTGCTATTCTCAAATTCCTTTGACTTCTTCCACTAACATATTTGTTTTCTTCATAGGAAGGAGGTGTGTTTACATTTGGAGCAGGAGGTTATGGCCAGCTTGGACATAACTCGACAAACCATGAGATCAACCCCAGGAAGGTGTTTGAGCTGATGGGAAATGTGGTAACACAGATCGCCTGTGGAAGGTAATTCCCACTATTTTTTTTTTACAACTGTTAAAAAAAAGATAATGCAAATATTAGAAAACAAGATATTTCCTAAATCTTTTGGCATTTAGCAGTTATAATAAGATAGCCAACAAAGTAATTTATTGAGACTCAAAAACCCAAAATGCTAATCTTGCCATGTACTGTACATTTTACTTTTGGATTTAGGAGTTAAATATATATCATGTTAAACTTGATACAGATTGCTTGAGTTTTTTAGGTGTTTTTGTAATTCTTTCTTGATCGGACCAAAGGCAGCAGAAGCTAGGAAGATGGGAATTTAGTGGGAGAAAGAGAGGAAGGACTCACACAGTCCGCTAAGTCAGAGCACAAACCCCCATCACCAGGAGGCACGTGTGGTCCAGAGTTAGACCATTACACTGGCACACACATTTTATCTTAGTCTTCATTTATTGCTAGCTTCATGGAAAACACCTTAAAGGGGTATTCCAACAAAATTCACACATGTATATGTTAAATAATGCAAGTATATCACACAACTGTGTCATGAAATGTGTCTATATTCAGTACTTGCATGCACATTTGCCCAATCTAGACAGGCTACGGTAGCTGGGTGGGTATATTTTTACCTCTAAGGCTATATAACTAGAAAATTTAAACAATAATTATATCTTAATAAATTAGTGGAGGAACATAACAAATGCAGATGCTGTGGGGTGCAGTTCTGGCATGGTTTGAGTCCATTTGTCCCCTTCGAGGGAAGAGTCACTGCAATCTAGATTACAAAGTTATTCTGAGTGTCCACCGTTATCCTGAGGTGAAACGTTCATATAATATATAAATAATGGTTTGATAAGTATGAAAATGATGTGAATCATATGCTATGGCCTTCAGTCACCAGATCTTAACCCAATTTAACACCTATGGGAGGTTTTGAGCTCTTCACCACCATCCAAACACCAAACTAAGAAACATATTGAATCTGTAATATGCTATTTTATAACGTGCATAATCGTAGATTCACTGTGTTAGCTCAGTTAGCCATGAGTTTCAAAGATAATATGCAGTAGTTTTGATGACCCGGTGCACAAATCATGACAATACCACATTTTCCTTTAGCTTAGTAGTGCTACTTTTACAACCAGTGGCAAAAATCACAGCCTGCATCTTTAACACTTGTTCTGAGAAACACTAATGTTATGTTTTCCCCTTGTGGTTGTTTGATACTTTCAAGACAGCACACTTTAGCCTTCATCCCCTCCTCTGGAAAGATGGATTCATTTGGCCTAGGAGGGAACGGGCAGCTTGGCACACGCTCCACCTCCAACAGGAACAGCCCAGCACCTGTCAAAGGCCCTTGGGTCGCATACAGCTGCCCAACCCCGACTAACACAGGTTAGCAAAACAGGACTTAGCAAAAACAGGTTTGAAACAACAGTGGTTAGCAAAAAGGCTGGTTAGGAAAGACACAGGTTAGGATGTTCACTTTGACAGGGTTCCACAAGTACTCTCACAGTCGTTGTCTGATTTGTCTTTCTTTGGAATATAACTATGTTTTACCTGGGAAGAAGTTTAGTTGCGGCATTCCAGTTATATTACTCAATACATGAACACACAATTCACATGTTATTGATACAAATTAGTTATAAAGAACTTTATATTTCAGAAATGGAGCAGGGCTGCTGTGTAAAGAAGATATATGCTGGCGGAGACCAGAGCTTTGCCCACTATCACACCCCTGAGGTAAATCATTAATGGGAAATATTTTATTTACCATTTGCCTGATTTTATATAGATAGAATTGAACAAAAAACAATGTTTCTCCTTCAGAACTCCTTGGTCCTCAATGATGTCGGAATTCCAGATTCCAAAAGACAAATATGTACATTATCAGCTGAGCTTGCTCAGAGATGGCTGGACAACTGTACACATGGAAGACTGCCCCCAGAAATTTCCAAGTAAAAAAACCCATCCAAAATGATGCTCAGAACAGTACATTATGTTATTATTTTTCATTGTTTTTTATTTCTGTATTATTGACACTTCCATTGTCTTCACAGTTAAAGTGAAATGTAGTTGTTTCCCTTTGACCTTTAATTTAGCGAGATTGATCTTCTGTTCTCGTCGGCAAGTTGCCTGAATGGAAGCTTTCTAGTTGCAAGGTAATAATCAATCCCACTTCACTTATAAAAACAGCACTTCAAATGATTACATAAAACCCTTTTTTAGACTTTCAGACAGAATATAGGTTAATTGTAGATTTTTGAAGCAGTAACATTTTACTTAAATTGTTTTGCAATTCTGTTAAAGGCAAAAGTCTGGTATTCGTATACAAAATATGCCCTTCAAGTCAGAAATGAAGGTTTTAAATTGTATAACTAAAACAATATAGAAAAGGACTCTGAGGTTTTCCATCATACCAAATGTGTATTTGTATATTCACAGTTAACTAAAAAAACACAAACACCAAGATACATTTTTTTATCTTTCCTTAATATGGCCTTGGGAAGTATTCACTCATTAGAAATGAATTGTGTGTTTTCTGCAGCCATCCAGACCATTACAACACCAGCTGTAAATACTCAGGTGTAGATATGAACATGGCGCGCCTGCTGTTTCACAGAGTTGTTCAACATGACTATCCAGAAATTACCCAGCAGGTAGGTTTTTGTCAGGAATCAATCTTCTCACAAGTTCAATTTGGAATTATGGTTTACCTATAATGTTATAACCTAAGTTGTTATCTAGCATTGTGGTATTCCAGTTACCAGTAGTATACAGGTCCTTCTCAAGAAATTAGCATATTGTGATTAAGTTCATTATTTTCCATAATGTAATGATAAAAGTTAAACTTTCATATATTTTTGATTCATTGCACACCAACTGAAATATTTCAGGTCATTTATTGTTTTAATACTGATGATTTTGGCATACAGCTCATGAAAACCCAAAATTCCTATCTCAAAGAATTAGTATATCATAAAAAGGGTATCTAGACGAGCTATTGACCTAATCATCTGAATCAACTAATTAACTCTAAACACCTGCAAAAGATTCCTGAGGCTTTTAAAAACTCCCAGCCTGTTTCATTACTCAAAACCGCAATCATGGGTAAGACTGCCGACCTGAATGCTGTCCAGAAGGCCATCATTGACACCCTCAAGCAAGAGGGTAAGACACAGAAAGAAATTTCTGAACAAATAGGC
>JACXGM010038612.1:0-10878 GCA_016801145.1 Umbra pygmaea
ATCAGTGTTTTATATAGTAAATCAGGGTAGTCTACAGTACATCAGTGTTTTATATAGTAAATCAGGGTAGTCTACAGTACATCAGTGTTTTATATAGTAAATCAGGGTTGTCTACAGTACATCAGTGTTTTATATAGTAAATCAGGGTTGTCTACAGTACATCAGTGTTTTATATAGTAAATCAGGGTTGTCTACAGTAACCTTAAATGTTGTATTTAGCGCATCAATTTTGATCTTCTCTCAATCTCCCTCCGCAGATCCACCCCAGACCCACCCAGCACCAACTCTCTGACGTCACCGCTGTACTGAACCCTCCGTCCCCACCTCCGCCCCCTCCTGCTCCCCCCACCCCTTCAACAGGCCCCCCCTGCTCTACCCCGCTGTCGCCCGCCATCTCCTTACTGGAGGAGGGGGACCTCCGCAGCCTGGACCCCTGCAAGGACCTATGGGGTTCCAGAGGGTATGAGGACTACCGACGAGCCGGGGCTGCCAGGACCATGGTGGGGGGTCTGACTGGGGGCGTGGTGGTTGGCAGTGGGGGCAGCATACAGGACAAGTCCACAGAGATGTGTGTTGTTCGCTTTGAGAAGGAGCTGGCCGGGGTGGGCACGGCGGGCTGTGAGGTGACCGTCACATTAGACAGCAAAGGGTCGCAGCGCCTCTCCTCCTCCTCGCCCACCTGCATGGCCTCGATGCCCAACGCCGTGTCTGGGGGGTCGTCGGGCGCCGGCTCGCCCCAGGAGACCGGGAAGGGGAGCCCGTCTCCCTGCTGCATCCACACCTCTCTGGCCACGCCACGCTCACGGACTCGCAAGCGAGGAGGAGGTGGGGGGGCAGCGGCGGGGGGCGGGGACGGTAACGGCGGCGACCCGGCCATCTCCCCGGACGAGGACAGCCCATGTCCAGCAGGTTCGTCTTCATGTTCGTCCCGGTGCGTCTACTGCCGCTCCGTGTTTAGCCAATCAGAGAACGGGCGTGGCCGGTGCCGGGACGCACCCGACCCCGCCCTGCACTGTCTGCGCCAGTGGACCTGCGTGTGGTGCGCCGAGAGCCTCCTGTACCACTGCATGTCAGACTCAGAGGGCGAGTTCTGGGAGCCGTGCTCCTGCGAGGATTCTCTAGGGGAAGGCCACCCCCACCCGCTCTGCTGCGCCCGCTGGCTCGCCCTGCTCGCGCTGTCCCTGTTCGTGCCCTGCATGTGGTGCTACCTGCCCCTGCGTGCCTGCCTGCGCTGCGGAGAGAGGTGTGGCTGCTGTGGAGGGAAGCACAAGGCCGTACGATGAGGCCAGGCTGGGGGAGGGTGAGCCACACCCAGGGGGCGGGGCTGCCAGGGAATGTTTAGGCTGTTTGTGTCAAGGGGAGGGGCGGGATAGAGAGAGCATCTCTCCTTTTGAGGGGTTACCTTAACCACACCCTCAGCCCCAAACAACCTCCCTCTGACCTCCGCTCTTTCTCTTGTCAATCTTGACCGTTCCTTCCCACCTTCACTCCCTTACTGGTCAACGTACACCCCGCCTCGCCCCGCCCGCGCACTAAACAAAGGAGTCGGAACCCAGGATGTAGAACGGCCCCAGGCTGTGAGCTTTACCAGGAGCCTCCGTAGATGTTACAATAGTTTCTGAAGACTTTGCTACTGTTTGGTCTGTTCAGAGTCAGAGGTCACATGACTTGGAGAGGAGAGAAAGAAATGATGTACACTGTTTCAAATGTCACTTAGTTTGTTTTATAATTTAGGGGGAAAACCCGAAAAACTGAGGACGTTTACATATTTGTTTGTTATCATTTTGATTTTATTGTAAATGTCAACAGGACTGAATGGATCTATGACAACCACAACTCCTAAACCCCTGGTTGATCTTGGCTGTAACTCCCAAAGAAAGAGAGGAAAAAAAAAAGAGGTACTGTGCCATGTCAGAGCAGGGGCGGTGCTGTATGACAGCAGCAGTATTGTCTTGAGGGTGAGGTCAAGGTTTAGTGGCAGGGCACAGTTCCATCAAACCAACATTGCAGTATTTAGTCAGTAGCTTCGTGTCCCACGATATTGTTTAAAACCTGCACCTGCCACACGGCCACACACCCCCTCGAACTTTTCCAAATTCAAAGTATGTGGGCCCTTGTTAAATATTGTACATAATGACACTGTGTAAACGCTGCTATAGCGGGTTTGATTGAATCTAGCCCTCCGCCTGGTGATAGTTAGAGGTTTGTATTCAGTACCAAGACCAGCCTGAGTTTAGGGGGAGGAGCAACTGTGGAAGAGGTGAGTTCTTTATAGGAGATGGCTGTGTGAAAATGAAGCATAGTTATTTAGTCATACAGACTCCTGACTGACTCGTAACCTTGGCCCCATGTAGAAGACCAATCTGGATGATACAAGGCCCGCTAATATGAGTAGGCACCACCAAAAAATGTAGTGCAATGAACAACATGTTGTTGAAATTATTTTTTTAATAGTAGAAGATTTTTAATCTGAGGTAGTTATGGACATGGTACAGCTGTGTGTGACAAACAGTTTCCTGTCAAGATGTCAATATGGATGGATTTGACTGGGTCACTGGGCAGGTATCTGTGTGAATTAACCCTACAGACAGGTGTGTTAGGTAATCCAACAGACAGGTCTGTGGTAGTTAACCCTACAGACAGGTGTGTGTGGTAGTTAACCCTACAGACAGGTTTGTGGTAATTAACCCTACAGACAGGTGTGTGGTAGTTAACCCTACAGACAGGTGTGTGGTAATTAACCCTACAGACAGGTGTGTGTGTGGTAGTTAGCCCTACAGACAGGTTTGTGGTAATTAACCCTACAGACAGGTGTGTGTGGTAGTTAGCCCTACAGACAGGTTTGTGGTAGTTAGTCCTACAGACAGGTTTGTGGTAGTTAGCCCTACAGACAGGTGTGTGTGGTAAATAACCCTACAGACAGGTGTGTGTGGTAGTTAGCCCTACAGACAGGTGTGTGGTAATTAACCCTACAGACAGGGGTGTGGTAATTAACCCTACAGACAGGTGTGTGTGATAGTGTCTGTGTGGTAGTGCGGGTGTGGTTGGATCACGGCCGTATGATACTTCTAGATGACGATGACAGGGGAAAGGTTAAATTGACCTCACAGAGGGTCAGACATCTTGTTCCCAGAACTAAAGTACTGTAACTGCTTTATACTTTCTATTTTGTTGACATAAATGACGAGGTTATTTGAAGAATGTCTGGTAAAGGGATAGTGGTGCTCTCCATGAAGGACGCCACTCTAAACCTGTGGAAGTGGCAGTACAGTATTAGAAGAGGACAACGATCAGTGTAACACCAATACATACAGTATTAGAAGAGGACATCTATCAGTGTAACACCAGTACCTAAAGTATTGGAGGGGGACTTATATCAGTGTAACACCAGTACCTAAAGTATTGGAAGGGGACTTCTATCAGTGTAACACCAGTACCTACAGTATTGGAAGGGGACTTCTATCTGTGTAACACCAGTACCTACAGTATTGGAGGGGGACTTATATCAGTGTAACACCAGTACCTACAGTATTGGAGGGGGACTTATATCAGTGTAACACAGGTAGGGAGTGAATTAATTAATGTGTTTCTTTACTTGGAGACCAACATTTTATTGCCCTATTTATCAAATTTAAGGTGTCTGCTCTGATTTGCAAAGTGGAATATGGCAGAAGTACAGCTCCAACCCCACCATAAGGTATAACCTCCCTGTTTATACCCGGTGCTAATGTGTCCTTTATTCTGATGTTGTCCACATTCTGATATGTGCCTACATGTTTCGTAAGGTGTAGATGGTTAAACGAGGCGTTGTGATTGTGTGATAAGATCTTACAAGTGTAAAGGTAAAGTACAACATCAGGTTAAAGGATACTGAGATCCCATATGATCAGGAAGACACGTTTAGCTGCAGATATGGCGAACAAGTCCTCTGACAGAAAGACAGATACAGTTTTGTATTTGTCGGCCAGGTCCATTGACCCATCTGATTCAGAAACGCAGAGACAGTACTGGGCACAAAAGGCCAGCTACATGGTACTGTATCCCCAAACAAGGGTCCATTGTTACATCTTAATAAATGTGCCTTTTCATTTGATTAATCAATAACCTATGATTTCCAAGTAACCCTGTAATTAAGTACTGTTTCTTTCTTTCTTTCTTTTTGGTCAATTCATTTATTTCGGACATGTGCATATTTTAATATGTATGTATTTATTAGTTTTCAAAGTAATTACTGAAAATATTACCTGTTTATTTATTTATTTAATGAGAAATTTATTCTGATTATTTATTTTTGGAGACAGGTTTTTATCTTCTGTGCTGTCTTACTTTTGACTTTGTGCCAATGTGCTGCTTTGAGGTGTATACGTAACATATCGTGGGTTCTAATCATTATTAAACCCTCACTCTATATTTTAATCAAATGTTTCCTCTGTGATGTCACTCTCCTGTCTTGGCAGGTACATGCAGAAGAATGGGGGGGGTAACACCAGGTGGAAATATGCTCGTAGTTAGAAGAATGGGGGGGGTAACACCAGGTGGAAATATGCTCGTAGTTAGAAGAATGGGGGGGGTAACACCAGGTGGAAATATGCTCGTAGTTAGAAGGTGACTCAATGTCAGCCACAGACACTCGATGTCAACCAGAAAAAATTAAACATAAAAAAGTTAGACTTTTGCTCTTCATTTTTATTTTAAAATGACATTTCCTCTTATTTTCTCAATAAAACCTTCAGGTTATTACCGTAATAGCAGTTGACTGAAGCTGGACCTATCTAGTATTGAAGCCAGAAGAACGCAACAATAAACACACCAGTAGATGGTGCTGTGTCTCAGTGTTTCCCTTAGTACCATATTTGTTTAATTTTCTCCCAATGTCCAAAATGCACCTGCTGTCTCTTGTGTTGAAGGATCTCTGACTCAGCTTCCAGAGTCCATGTGCTGTCTCTTGTGTTTGAGGATCTCTGACTCAGTGTTTGAGGATCTCTGATCAGTGTCCAGAGTCCATGTGATGTCTCTTGTGTTTGAGGATCTCTGATCAGCGTCCGGAGTGCATGTGCTGTCTCTTGTGTTTGAGGATCTCTGTAGAGGTCAGGGTCAAGTCCTGGTTGCAGACATCACAATGATAGACTCTGGTAAGTCCGGCCACAGAAGAAGAGGATGCAGCCTTCACACCTTCTCCCTCTGAAACAAACAGAATAAGTTAGCTCATCTCACACACATGTAACCCTAGATATTTTAGCTACCTGACATCAGCTTCTCTAGGCTTACATATCTGTGTGTTGAGCTACCTGACATCAGCCACACAAATATGTGACCCTAGATAGGCTGATGTCAGGATGCTCAACTCATAGATATTGTACCCTAGATACGTAGATGTCAGGATTCTCTACTCATGGATATTGTACCCTAGATAGGCTGATGTCATGTCAGGATGCTCTACTCATAGATATAGTACTCTAGATTGGCTGATGTCGGGATGATCTACTTACAGTGCATCCAGGAAAGTATTCACAGCGCTTCACTTTTTTTATATTTTGTTATAATACACTCTTATTCCAAAATTCTAGAAACAATACCCCATAATGACAATGTGAAAGTCTGTTTGAAATCTTAGCAAATGTATTAAAAACCAAAAAATAAAAAAGCACATGTACATAATTATTCACAGCCTTTGCCTCTCAAACTTGAGCTCAGGTGCATCCTGTTTCCACACGTCATCCTTGAGATGTTTCCACAACCTGATTGGAGTTCACCTGTGGTAAATTCAGTTGATTAGACATGATTTGGAAAGGCACACACCTGTCTATGTAAGCTCCCACAGTTAACAGTGCATGTCAGAGTACAAACCAAACCATGAAGTCCAAGGAATTGTCTGTAGACCTCCGAAACAGGATTGTATCAAGGCACAGATCTGGGGAAGGGTTCAGAAAAAGTAGAAGTTTGGAACCACCAGAACACTTCCTAGAGCTGGCCGTCAGGCCAAACTAAGGGATCGTGGGAGAAGGGCCTTAGTCAGGGAGGTGACCAAGAACCCAATGGTCACTCTGACAGAGCTCCAGCATTTATCTGTGGAGAGAGGACAAACTTCCAGAAGAACAACCATCTCTGCAGCACTCCACAAATCAGGCCTTTAGGGTAGATTTGTCAGACAGAAGCCACTACTCAGTAAAAGGCACATGAGAGCCTGCGTGGAGTTAGCCAAAAGGTACCTGAAGGACTCTCAGACCATGAGAAACAAAATTCTCTGGTCTGATGAAACAAAGATTGAACTTTATGGTCTGAATGGCTGAAGTGTCATGTCTGGAGGAAACCAGGCACTGCTCATCACCTGACCAATACCATCCCTACAGTGAGGCATAGTGGTGGCAGCATCATGCTGTGGGCGTGTTTTTCAGCAGCAGGAACTGGGAGACTAGTCAGGATCGAGGGGAAGATGAACGCAGCAATGTACAGAGACATCCTTGCTGAAAAACCTGCTCCAGAGCACTCTGAACCTCAGACTGGGGCAAAGTATCACCCTAAGCAAACAGCCAAGATAACAAAAGAGTGGCTACAGGACAACTCTGTGAATGTCCTTGAGTGGCCCAGCCAGAGCCCAGACTTGAACCCAAATGAACATCTCTGGATAGTTCTAAAAATAGCTGTGCACCGACGCTCCCCATCCAACCTGATGGAGCTTGAGAGGCTCTGCAAAGAAGAATGGGAGAACCTGGCCAAAAATAGGTGTGCCAAGCTTGTAGTATCATACTCAAAAAGAATTAATGCTGTAATTGCTGCCAAAGGTGCTTTCGTGCTTTTTATTTTTAATAAATTTGCTAAGATTTCAAACACACTTCTTTCACATTGTCATTATGGGGTATTGTTTGTAGAATTTTGAGGGAAATAATGAATTAAATCAATTTTGGAATAAGGGTGTAATATAACAAAATGTGGAAAAAGAGAAGCGCTGTGAATACTTTCCTGGATGCACTGTAGATATAGAACCCTAGATAGGCTGATGTCAGGATGCTCCAGTTACGATTATAGAACCCTAGATAGGCTGATCTACTCCCAGTCATGAAATCATTTACAATATACATACAGCTACAGTCAGAAATATTCACACCCATGCTCTAGATTTAAAGTATTTCACAATCATTAAAAAATAAGTTAAAAGTAAAAAATAAAGTTGTGTTCACAGGTTCAACAGAGGACCAAGAAAATGGATAAAAAAACAACAAATGGCCTGGACAAAAATAATGGCATCCTAAATAGTTTAATGAGGTAAGATATACTTCTTGTCAGTATGCAAGCAGCTAAGACAGTATTTTAGTAACTCCTGCAGGCTGATGTGTCAGTATCTCAGCATCAGAGACTGTATTTTGTAGTCACTACAGAAGCCAGATTTGTCAGTATCTAAGACAGTTTCTTAGTCACTACAACAGCATGTCAGTATGTCCTTACCTAAAAACAGGGCAGGTTGTACACCCACCGATGACAGCTGCCATATCTCTGGGTGCATCTTCCCAGCGTACTGAAGACTCACCTTTGTCCTGACAAGGCTGCTGTTCCCCCGGCGGCTTGCAGGTAGCCTCGTGGCTCATTCGCTCCAGGGGAGTGAGAGGACTGTACAGGTCACAGTGAGGACAGGTCCAGAACGTTCGCAGACACTCACTATAAAGGTCCTTTGAGTCCTGGAGAGACCACAGTGAAGAGGTACTAAACACCAGACTGGCAAATGTGAGGAACTCATTAATAAATGAAACACAAAGAGAAATGTGAAAAGTAGAATAAAAAATGTAATAAAAGCATGGAAATCTGAGACCAGTCTCTTTTACAATTGTGCCGTGATACAATATAAAAACAGCAGCCAAAGACCTAAAACAGAATTAAAGTATAAAATACAATAAAAATAAAAACACACAAAGACAACAGACTTTACAAGAAACATTCACCTTTAAAAATAAAAAGGTAATGTAACTGACATTTAAATGTGTGTACAGGCACTAAAACCTCAAGCTTACAGGACCTCTAAAAACCTCTAAATAATTGTAACGAGACTTCTTAATGCATTTGTAATTCCCAGATTTTACTACAATTATGTATTTTACGCTGTCCTAGCTACGCTGTCCTAGCTACGCTGTCCTAGCTACGCTGTCCTAGCTACGCTGTCCTAGCTACGTTGTCCTAGCTACGTTGTCCTAGCTACATTGTCCTAGCTACTGCCCGGATGTACTGGTGAAGGAAATGGTGAAAGGCTAACTAGCTCAACCTGGGAGAAGCAGAGGTATGTCCAGAGCTGGTTAGCATGTCCATGCGTGTATCGTTTGTGTATATACTTGGATGAATGCAATGAAAACTTAAAAATAATCATTGACGGAACATTGCTCAGACAGAACATCTGTAGAAATCTGGATAAGAGCATCTGCTAAATTAATAAGTTGTAAATGTATTTGAATTTTCAATACTACATCACATTTGGCCAGAATGGGGAACGGAGATCCAAAAGTTAATGTAGTCATGTTTTGTTTTGCATCGAAAAACGTCTGTGTCATCCAGATCAAGTCCTTATCGTGGTTTATCTTGGTTGTCCTACATTTTATGAGCACTTTAATGTCTTTCAGCGATCTTCTTAACAGCAGGACTGGCACTGATAAATGGTACCCTGGATGTCTGGATCTGACCAAGGGCCACCCAGTTATTCAAGTTTTAACCCGATTTATTAGGACTGGCACTGATAAATGCACAAGCTCTGACAATTTGTTCTGTCTTCAAAAAACAACATTTCTGTTCAGGCAGTTTACTAGTCTGGGAAAGTCCTGCACAGATGGGAGGTTTTTTCTAACGTCATCGTCTTTCTCATTCGGTAGAGAAATTTATACCATCATTGAATAATCATATTTATTACATTGGGAATGTTAACTTCTGACTCCATCAATCTATCTTTTTGAAATAGGAAGAATAGTCTTGACTATCTATCTACAGCTCTGGAAAAAGTTCAGAGACCACAGCATATTTTTCTTAAATCAACCCCATTGAAAACCTCTGGAATGTGGTCAAGAGTAAGATGGATGATTACAAGCCATCAAACAAGGCCAAGCTGCATGAATTATTGCGCCAAAAGTGGCATAACCTCACTCAACAGTGTGAAAGAATGTTGGAGAGCAGGCCAAGGTTCATTAAAGCCAATTATTAAAATTATTATCTACTCATGGTGAGGCAGCATGCCATCTATCTATTTTCATGAAGTGGTATTTCAGGCTTTACTCACGGTGAGGCAGCACGTCATTTATCTATCTTCATGAAGTAGTATTTCAGGCTTTACTCATGGTGAGACAGCACGTGATCTATCTATCTTCATGAAGTAGTATTTCAGGCTTTACTCACGGTGAGGCAGGGCGTCATCTATCTATCTCCATGAAGTAGTATTTTAGGCTTTACTCACGGTGAGGCAGCACGTCATTTATCTATCTTCATGAAGTAGTATTTCAGGCTTTACTCATGGTGAGACAGCACGTCATCTATCTATCTTCATGAAGTAGTATTTCAGGCTTTACACACCGTGAGGCAGGGCGTCATCTATCTATCTTCATGAAGTAGTATTTTAGGCTTTACTCACGGTGAGGCAGTTGTAGGTGAAATAGTTGGTGACCCGGAGGCCTCCCTTGATGGGGTCGGGCTTCACCTCCTTCCCAGGGAATAGAGGGTTTGGTGCGGGGCCTTCAGAGAGCTCAGTCTGGGGCTGGGGGCCTACGTAAAGATTCTGGACCTGCAGGCCCGTCAGACGACACAGGCTGTAGCTCACCTGGAGAAAACCCCACACAGACGTCAAGATAGAGTTATATAGAGTTCTGTTAAATTAATATAATAATATATGTACAAATATATAATATGCACAAAATGTAAATGTCTGCTCAGTCTTCCAACACAAACAACAACTTTGACATGGTTGTCATTCTAAAACCTGGTAATCAACAACCGGGTTTTATCCTGGTCAGTTGTAGAAAACAAAGTGTTATGTTAAATCTCCAAATGGCAACTTAATCCCTGCTCAGTGGTCAGTGGTTCTCAAACCCCTCCTGCGGACCCCAGCCGTCTCACTTTGCTGTTGCCGTGAACTTGCTCACTTGAATCCAGGAGCCAAGGACTTGATAATTAGTGGACTAGTTGATCCAGGTGTGCAGCTCTGGACACATCTAATATCTAGAACAGCTGAGGGCCCCAGTCGAGGTTTAGGAACCGCTGCACTATTTAGTGCACTCTTTTTACTAAGGGCCCTGGTGTACCCTAGTGTACTACAGAGGATACATGCCTAGTGTTAGGGTCCTACCTCGGTGTAGAGCAGGAAGCGGACCAGTCCGTCAGCCAGTTTCTCTAGATCTTTCCGTGAGACCCCAGGAACACCCAGCCCTCCTCCAGACTTGGCCCTGCTTCCGCCCCCAGCCCCCAGGGTGCCCTGTCCGAGCTGGGCCAGGAGGAGGCGCTCCCAGTCAGCCCTGAGAGTAAGGGCGGCAGACAGGACGTTCAGGGCCCCCTCTCCGGTCAGACCCACCTCCAGCCAGCCGTCCACCACCAGCCGGGTGCAGTCAGCGTTGCTGTCCAGAGAGTTGGCTACCAGCAACAGGGCCTGCACACAGACACACCATTCAGGGGAAGCTGGTGGGCTAGTGGTTACAGTGTTGGGCTAAAGGTTTCTCCTCCTAGTACAGACCTGTAGGACTAACACTGACAGTGACCACACATCTAGTACAGACCTGTAGGACTAACACTGACAGTGACCACACATCTAGTACAGACCTGTAGGACTAACACTGACAGTGACCACACATCTAGTACAGACCTGTAGGACTAACACTGACAGTGACCACACATCTAGTACAGACCTGTAGGACTAACACT
>JACXGM010038613.1:0-10791 GCA_016801145.1 Umbra pygmaea
CAATCATCACCAAATTTCTCATGGCCATTTCTTGTTATGAACACTTAAGCCTGTCAAAATAACTAACCGAAATCCAACGATCATATAATTAGAAGACGATTATATAATTTCACCTTAAAGTTTTCTTCTTCATTGGCTCCTATGGCGAGGAAAAGGCTTAAGGTGATTTAATATACCTAAACAACGATCAATATTAACCGAATTTCTCTCTCATATTGCTCATCATAACCACTGAAAATTATAAAAACAACTAACCCAAATTCCAATTATTTTATATATTTTTTATTTTGCTGATCCGAAAAATGATCCGATCCGTGACTCTGATCCGAAAACCGATCCGATCCGTGAGTTTCATGATCCGTTGCACCCCTAGTAATACTAGATGACACTGGGAAGCCTGTGAAATGACAACTGGGGTGTCACCTGTCAAGGAATTGTTTTGGTAAGAGGTCAAAGTTCAGAAATATGTTATAATGGTTTGAGCTATTTTTGCTTTCGGAGTGGTTTTTACAGTGTAATTTCTCAAACTTGCCATAGTAGAATATTATCATATTCATATCAGTAATACTAGATGACACTGGGAAGCTTGGGGTATGAAAACTGGAGTGTCACTTTCTAAGGAATTGTTTTGAATATGGTGATTTGTCTATGTCTCATTGGGGATTAGACATAGAACTTTGAGATCGTGAAATGTTTGGTTTTTTCCTTTCAAACCAACACGTGTAGCATTAAGTTGTAAGAAAGATGTGCAGGTCGCATGATCGCGCATGAACGCAATTCATGTCAGAACTTCGATGCATTGAGCTAGCTCCCGTTTACCAACTCCAGTGAAAAATGCCTGGCGCCGGCGCTGACTAAGAACATCACAAAAAACGTCTATGTATCTTTCAGGACCTTCGACTTGATAAAGTTCCGTTCTTACCATAATAACACTGCTACAAGCGCAACATAAATCAAATGGCAGCTGGCTTGACCAAAGTTTCTCATTCGGGGGCTCACGTTACCGCAGTGGTAGAACGGGTAGTCTATCGTAATTCCTCTTTTTTTATAATAAAGATGTCAACTGAAGGCTATTCCTTGATATTTTAAAATATGAAGACAGGCATCTAGGCTTAGATGGATAAACAACCCGTGATATGGGAAAAACTCACCGTGTGTAATGCGAGTGGTAGGTCAGACAGGCTAACGAGCCAGCCACTGGTGTATTGACCGGTATTGACATGACAGCCACTAGCTATCGCTTCGTCACGAAAACACACTTTATTACAAAAAAGATTAGATTACTTAAAACCTGTGGCTGGTTAGCATGTCTATATCAGTTACAATCTTTTTGTGGTAAGTGAATGTTAAAATCGTTTTTATTTTTTAGATGGTCTTATTTGGAAGTTGGTGTTGAGATTTGAAGCGAGAAGAATTGTCCGCCATGTTTTTTATTTTGTTCAGCTCCTCAGGGGGGCGTAGTGATACTTTTGATTACATACTAAGCACTTCAGTGGCAACATTCTACAGTGCGGATATCAGGAATTTTTTAAATTTATTTTTATTACCAGTTCTTTTACATACAAATTATGGTACTGTACAGAGAAAGAGTTCATTACCAGAATACAGACAAGTAATAAGTTACAATAAATAAAAAAGACTAAATAAATACATAATAATAATAATAATATAAATAAATAAATAAATACATAATGGCTAGGGGTTTTCTGTGAGTTGTAGTTCATCAATCAGAGTGCAGAGTTTCATAGCTATTTTCTTCATTAACTTCAGAGATAAAAAAGAATGACCCAACTCTTTATGAAAGGTGTAGAAGCGTGGTGGTGTTTTAAAAAATCTACATTTGTGTAGAAAAAAAATACCAAGAATAATAACTACATTAATTGCTAATTCATGCATTTTGTCTTTCATAAACATACCAAAACTTACATTAGTTTTCGAAAGCTCAGAAAGATTTTCAAATTTAGGAAACAACCAATAGTGCAAATCTTCCCAAAAGGCAGAAGCAAATTTACATTAAAAAAAGACATGTTCTGTTGTTTCAGTCTGTTCATTACAAAATGTACAGTTCATGTGATTTAAGCCAAAACGATATCTTAGAAATTCTCCTCAAGGGTAAATGCCATTAATAATTTAGAAGTGCATTTCCTTAACTTTTGGTGTAATTGGAAATTCAAAGTACTCACTACTCAGTTTTTCAGCTTTGTCTTTGGGGAATTGGTTGAAGATTGAGCTTCTGTTCCTCGATAAAGGGTATAATTCCATGATGAAGGCTTTACGGATTTCAAAATTATGCAATTTTGAATTAGTGAGAGGATGTCCATTTACCAAAAGTTTAGGAAGATGCAGATTTACATTACTTGGAGATGATCTATAAGACATTACAATAATGGATTGTGGGATTACTTTGACCACAGTATCATACTGTTTTCTGTCATTCAAATCAAATTTTGAACAGAATGACTCATAAGATAAAATGCTCCCTGTATTATCCAATAAGTGCAGTACATACCATATTCCTTTCTCAAACCAACTTTTGTAGAATAAAGATTTATTTCTAGATACCACATACCTACAATTCCATAATGGGGTGTTATGGGGACTAAAATTATGCTTATAGATCCATTTCCAATATAGTAATACCTGTTGATGAAACATAGATAATTTGATGGGGAGTTTTTTCAGATCATAGTCACATCTAAGAAAGAGGTTGATGCCTCCAAGATTCAAGAAAATGCTGTTAGTAATATGAAACCAAAAGCTGTGTTCGTTTCTCAAAAAAGATCTTAGCCAGTTTATTTTAACCGTACCATTAATACAGTCAATATCAATGGCTTTCAGCCCTCCCTCCTCGTATCTTTTAACTATAGTTCCTTTCTTAATATAATGTGTTTTATTTTTCCAAATATAATTGAAGTTAGCCTGGTTTATTGCCTTAATTGCCTTTTTTGGGAGTGACATTGAATAAGCTGGATAAATGAATCTTGAGATGCTCTCCAATTTTACAAGAAAAGTTCGACCAATGATTGAAATGTCTCTTTGAGACCACAAGTTCAAGTAAGATTTGGATTTCTCTAAATTCTTCCAAATGTTGAGATTTTCTCGTGTATTACAATCTTTTGAAATGTGTATGCCTAGATATTTTACTGTTGATTTAACCGTGATATTATGGATTGATGCCAAATGGGAGTTGTGAATTGGAAGGAGTTCACATTTTTTAAGGTTAAGCCTTAAAGCGGATGCTTTAGAGAAAAAGTCAATTGATTTGAGGATTATGGGAATCTGATCAATGTTTTTCATAAATACGGCTGTGTCATCCGCCAGCTGCCAGTTGTTTACCTAACACATTACATTTTTCAAAATCTAGGTTTTTTATAAGAATGGAGAGCATCTCACCCGCTGCGATAAATAGCAAGGGAGAGATGGGACAACCTTGCTTAATACCTTTATTAACCGGGAATCTTGGTGTGGTAATATCACTGTACTATTAGTGTCTCTGTAGAGTAGTCTAACAAGGTTTATAAAGTTTTCTCCTAAACCAAACAATTTTAAAGTATGGAACATAAAATTGTGTTCAACTGTATCAAAAGCTTTGAAAAAATCTAAAAATAAAATAAAACCATCTTCAATTAAAGAATTATAGTCCAGTATATCAAGAACAAGTCATATGTTATTATGAAATGAACGTCCCTTTATAAAACCTGACTGTGTATCTGATATAATTGGTGTGATACCTGTTTTTAATCTGTTGGCATAAATATGAGTGAAAATTTTATAATCATTATTAAGCAGGGTTATGGGTCTAAGATTGTCAATTACTTTAGGGTCTTTGCCAGGTATGGGGATAAGAGTGATTATTCCTTGCTTCATAGTTGTTGGAAGAATGTGTGTTTCAGATATCTCTCTTAACATTTGAAAAAGAAGGTCTTTGAGTAGTTCCCAAAAATATCTATAAAAATTACTTGTAAGACCATCTGAGCCTGGAGATTTATTTAGTGATAAACAATTCATAGCTTTTTCTACTTCTTCCATACTAATATCTGCATCACATACACCAGTGGCGTAGGCACGGGTGTGCCAGGGTGTGCTTGTGCCACCCAAAGAGGCAGCTGGCACACCCAGAAATTAGATGCATAAAGCACTTTTTGTTATAGCCTTGGCAATTTTTAAAAAAAACCTAGTCTATTATGGTCTAATTATAATATTTGTTCATTTTAAATAAATTCTTATTTTTTTCATTAAAAAACATCTAGATCCACGCCTACACATTTAAGTGTATGCGCAAAAATTGCCGCCAACGTGACCCCAGCGAATATCACGGGAGGCTAGCTGTGTAGTAGACTGAAACGGGCGTAATAGGCCAACAAATTCAGCAGCTATTAATCTTGATCTGTATGTGCTAGTGCAGTGCGATACATCGAAATTGTGCGCCTACAGGTACAGACTTTATGCATAGTGTTGCGTTTGTTAGCGAAAGGTATTTCAATGTATGGTCTATTTGATACGGATCAACATTAATGTATCCCCTTTCTCTGTAGAGACCATCGAGAACATATTTACTATTCCTACAGAACTTGTTAAACAACCAGTATTGTAACGATTAATTTACACACCGTGTACATTTTTTATTTGCTCCCATGACCGTTTAACACTCTCAGGGTTGCAAATTAAAGAATACAATAAATAAAATTGTTATACACCATCAGCATGAAGCAGGCCCGGCGGCACGAGGGGGCAAAAGTGGGCAATGCCCCCTCAGTTAGAATATTTTGCCCCCTCAGTTTTGATTCCAGTAGGCCTATGTGTCCTACAAATCCCTCCACAGTCAGGCCTAGCTGTTGCGTTGATTATTACGCTGTGCCGCTGTACAGGAATCAAAACCAGCGGGTTAACATAAAAAAGTCACACATTGGTAAAAATCATGCGTTGATTGGATTCACACAGTAGAAAGGCGGGCTCATTTTGAATTGGATAATTACGTTCAAATGTAACCTAGTAGTAGATTGTTTCCCCTGGAAAGAAGTTTCACAGCTCAATTATGGATGTTAAAGTGGTTTTGCACATCCTCATCTCAAAGTGGCGCGGAAATGGATACGCCAGCCACAGAGGCTGCCGTGCCAGCATTGCCGGTAACAACGGGACATTCGACCGCCGATTTCACTCGGCCTAGCTGCAGCAGAGTAAAACGGGCTTCCCGCGCCTTGCAGGTTCGTGTGCCTGATTAACTTTTCTAAATCCGGTAAGAAATATCAGCATTGTCAGTTTTGAATTATTGTGTAATTTGCAAGGTTTTGGAAATGGTGAAAAATTGCTTGCAATACGTTATTTTCTTCATTACTTTTGATTGTCTATTGCGGGATTGAGGTGATGTGGTATGATGACATTTTTCGTTTATAATGTCTAATTTATTGTTGATGTTGTTATAGTTTAATAACTTCTTTTTGCAATACATTGATGGTGGGTAGAATTTAAGCAATATTAGGAACTGTAGTGATGTGAGCAATATGGAAATTAGGAACTTTTCTTCGCAGAAGATGTAGCTGCAGTAGCGTTTTACAAATGTATTTTTTAAACAAAGTTGATACACAAAGTTGTAAAGCAGTCTAACATGTTTTTATGATGGCAAGACAGCCGTGTGTCTGGCTGCAATTGAATGCGTTGTGTATTTACAAGCTACAAATGATTACTGGCCACTCCTAGGCTAAATACTATTAACATTATTTGTTGTGTTATTACTGATCTGAAATATGTGTGCCTCCTTGATAATTTTGGGTGCCCCCTTGCGGAGTTAATTCTACCGTCGGGACGGGCATGAAGCCACACTGGTTTAATGGAAAACACAATTGTAATTATAGTCAGTGATATCGATGAGCCTGAAGCATTCATAAATACACGGGTGGCATTTTTCCCAGCTTTCCTTCTTGCTTTCTGCCTGGATTATTTTTTATGCTCTTCAAATTTATCAACAAATTTAATTGACTACAGTAGAGCGAAATATGCGGCTCTCATAGACTTGTCGGTGGATGCGATTGGTCCTATGACACCGCCCCTTTTATGTAAACGCGCTTGTCACTAGATCGGGAAATCCTGGGTTGATTTAATTAATTGATAACCACGGTAGTGACATCTCATATCTAGATCGCAATTGTTAGGTTTAGTGAAGCCAGGTAATGAAAGGAAATCTAGAGCATGTTGAACATAGCTTCGTACTATAGGCCTCTGTTATGTAGAGAAAACAAAAAAGTTTTTTAGATGCACACCCAAATATTTTTTTCTGGCTACGCTACTGACATACACTTTTAAAATTCTCATCCACTTTACGGACCCAATCCTTAACATGCTCAAAAAAAGCATTAGCATCGGTATATGAGTAGGAAGAGGAGTACAGTTCACTGTAGAATTTGAAGATTTCCTGCGAGATCTTATCAGGGTCTGTACATTCTTGGCTATCAATTATCAGTTCATTTATAGCATTCCTCTCTTGTCTTCTTTTTTCCAATCTACAAAAGTAAGCTGAACTCCTTTCACCCTCCTCTATCCACCTTGCTCTTGACCTTATGTATGCATTGAGTTTTTGTTAGTCATTTTCACTTAATGAGGATTTACTGCATAATCTGTTTATTTCTGTAATGATTTGCAATTCTTTCCATTTACTAGCCCTGCTTAATAATTTGCTATTTGAAATTGATAGCTGGCGTACCTTATATTTAATGAATTCCCATTTATCCCTATAACTGGTAAGATTTGAGTCTTCAATTATGTCATTGATCATTGCTCTAATTTCAAGACAAAATGGTTTACTTTCAAGGAGTTTGGAGTTAAACTTCCAATATCCTTTTTTCCTTAGATACATGTCAATCGGTTTAAGAGTAAGTTTAATCATACAATGATCAGTTAAGGGTGCTACAGAAATACTAGAGGTTGACACAATTCCAGGCCCACTCTCTGATACTAACCACAGGTCTATCCTGGATTTTATTGACCCATCAAGTTTAAACCATGTAAAAAGTTGAGTACCGGGATTTTCAGAGCGCCAGGCATCTTTCAGTTTAAACACATTACAAAAATCAAGTAGTACAGGGTTGTAGTGGTGCATTTGATATTTTGAGGGAGTTCTATCAAGCCATTCATCCACAACCATATTAAAATCACCTCCAAAGATAAAGTTGTCCGTAGGATACCTGTGACATAGGTCCTTAACAGCTAATATAATTTCAGTAAGCATTGCTTTGTTTTGTGTAGGGTTGTTATACCCATATATATTCCCTATAATTAGAAAGCATTTATTAACTTCAAACACACAAATTATCCAGTGCCCAAAATTATCTTTGTTAGTGATTAACAACCTTCCAGGGAAATTGTTGAGCAATACGGCGACCCCTGCTGACCTATTAGTACCGTGATTAAAAATAATTTTGTTCCCTTACTGGTTTAACCAGAATTTTTCATCCATGTCATTAGAATGGGTTTCCTGAAGAAGAAAACATTGTGCTTTTTCATTTTTACAAAAAAGGAAAGTTGATTATCTTTTAATAGAATCTCTAAGATCCCTAGCATTAAGTGACACACAAGAAAACATAGAATTAAGGGAATACATACAAAAGGGAAATGAGAGAGGAAAATAAGAGAAAAATAAAAAAATATTACGTTTGTAAGGATAAGATTTAAAGGTGTTGGTTTTTTAGAATTTACTGTTTTAGTAAAGCCCCTAACAAACATCATTGAATACAGAAAATCCAACTGCAAAAAAAAATGATTTTCTAATTTTATAAAGTATATCCAGTAAACAAATACTTTCATATAAAGTTTCAGGGTGCAACTTCAGATCCTGAAGATAATGGAGATGGAGACATCTCTACAATGGACCCTGAGCCAGTAGTGGTCCAACGTGGATCACAGTGCAACATAAGATGTTTACATCGTTCATTAGGTAGTTAGCTTATATCTAGCATTCACCATACATGCCATATACAATCACAGATAAGGATTTCATGTAAAAAATGTTCACGATCTCCATGGTCACCATTTTGTAATTTACACTTTTCAGAGAGTAAACATTACAAATTATCATAATCATAATAATCATAATGTTAGAAAATATATTTTGTACTGGGTTGCATTAGATAGTGCATGTGTTGTTACCAATGAATATACAATGGTGAACAATTATTAAGATTAATATCTTTCATCTAAGCTGTTCAGGTAAAGCCTCAGATGGTGGATGTGGGGAGTATCACAGATCAACTCCACTGGCCAGTCCTGAACAAAGTAATGATGAATGGTCATTTTCTGATATCATCAACCATTCTGGTGATATGACATGGAGTCCAGGGGAGGAGATGTTGAGCGAGTCCTCTGTGGAGGAACCAGAAGAGCTGGAATCTCTCAGTGACCCAAAGTAAAAACTTTTTTTTTCGGAGGAAAGGTCAGCTTCAGTATTTGACAACATGATTGTCTTCGTTCTAAAATGTGCATAATTTCCAATCCCACTTTTTTTGTTTTATATTATTGCTTTCTATATTTTACACACGTCCTAACCTCTAATTAACTGTGACCAAAAGTTGAGACCAATTACATTGTGCCATTTTAATATTTAGCTCTAGCTTATACATTTTGTGTTATTTTACAATATTTACAAATCTTGTGCATTTTAAGGAACCCAGTTTCACTTGATCCACCCCTCATCCACACCCAACACTGTCCATCTATCTTTTAACCAAAGCCATATTGGGTTTCAATTGGCCATGTAAATTTCTACTGTACTGTGATGCTTCACATAATTATGAAACCTTTCTATTTTCAATGACTCCACCAATTTGGAATTAAAGATGAATATTTTTGCTAAAATAATTATCATATTATTAATTGTCTGACTACTACATGTTAAGTCTCCAAGTATTGCTATTTGTAACGTTAATTCAAAACAAATATTGCATTTATTCATCCATTCTTGCACCTGTGACCAAAAACATGCAACATAAGGACAGTACCAAAAAAAGATGATCTATAGATTCTCCTTCCTTAGAGCAAAATCTGCAGAGTTGGAAAGATTGTATTCCCCACTTGTATAGATTTCTATTTGTTGCCAATATTTTGTATAATAACTTGTATTGAAATATTCAAATTTTTGAGTCTGGTGTTGTTTTGCGTATTAATCCAAATGCGTTATGCCACGGGATCGGAACATAAAAAATTTCTTCCCAGCTACTTTGTAGTTTATATGGAAAAGCAACCAGTTTTTTTTATCTTAGATGGAATTGGTATATTTCTTTGTTTATCCCTATTTTTCTCATCCATGTGAGATCTTTAATACATGGTTGACAGACAATATCAGACATTTTCCCCCCTTTCTTCTTCCAATTATATGGTATTGCTGCAGTTAGTTGATTATATTTTTGAAGAGAGCATATGTCTCCATACGTTTTTGTTAACTGTATGTATGGCATCACTCCCCCAGCATCATTTATAATGTCATTTACAAACATTATTCCTTTTTCCAAACATCTTGTCAATGTTAACAGGCTTTTTATCAATTATTATATGAGAATTTAGCCACAATAATTGTTGTAAAATTTGGTCCCTATTTTCAGGTGGATTAAATTGGAATTGCAACCAACTTTTCATGGCTTGTTTGAAAAATAACCACATCTTAGAAATTATTTCCTTTTCCAATATCTGAAAATGATCAGTTGTAATTTGTAGAAATGGAAATAGGTCCTTACTGAACATGGGGTGAAATACTCTTATTAGCTTACTAGTGAACCAGTTAGGATTCAGGTATACCTTTTGTATAACTGATGCTTTTAATGAAAGATCCAATGCTTTAATATTCAATAACTTTTGACCTCCATGTTCGTATTCATTAGACAAGTATGCTCTTTTTATTTTGTCTGGCTTACCGTCCCATATAAAGGTAAATATCTTTTGTTCATATAATTAAAAAAACATGTCATTGGGTGTAGGTAAAACCATAAGCATATAGGTAAACTGTGAAACAACGAGAGAGTGTGATTTTACCACAAATAGATAGGTGCTGTCCTTTCCAGGGTAACAATATTTTGGCTAGTTTTGTTAAATAGTTTTTTTGACTACAACTTGATCTTTCATACGGTATATGTATACCCAATATGTCTACATCCCCATCAGCCCACTTTATTGGTAATCTACACTGTAATATAAAATCTGAATCTTTTAGAGCTCCAATACGTAATATAGTACACTTATCGTAATTAGATTTTAATCCAGATATATTTCAAAAGGTATCGAGATCCTTTAGGAGGCTATTTAGTGATTCCAACTGTGGTTGCAAAAGAAAACATGAGTCATCGGCATACATAGATACCTTTGTTTGTAAGCCATTGTTTTCCAGGCCCTTAATGTTGCTGTTAGTTCTGATTTTATTGGCTAACATTTCAATTGCAACAGTAAATGGGTAAGCCGACAATGGACAGCCCTGCTTAACTCCTCTTGACAGATTGAAATGTTGCGAGATATAGCCATTATTTATAATTTTACATCTAGGGTTACTATACATAATTTTAACCCATTTTATAAGAGTCTCCAAAATTGTAATATTCCAAACATTAATATATAAAGTCTAATCGAACTTTATCAAAGGCTTTTTCAAAATCAGCTATGAAAACTAGGCCCGATAGTCCTGATAGCTCATAGTGTTCTATTGTTTCTAAAACGTGTCTTATATTGTCTCCAATGTAACGTCCATGCATAAAACCTGTCTGATTAGGATTAATAATATCGGATAAAACATTCTTAATTCTAAGAGCTATGCATTTT
>JACXGM010038614.1:0-10791 GCA_016801145.1 Umbra pygmaea
GTATACATTAAAATAGTTTGAGTATAACTAATATATACATAGCCTATAGGCCTATATACAGATCAGTCTCAGGTTGAAACTTGTAATTCTGGGAGTTATGTTGCACAACTTAATGTATGCCTTGAGGTTGTTATTGCATTTTAGAATATGTTTTCTTTAAAAACCAATGTAAGATGCCACTTAGTTCCACTTAATATTTTTTTTTTTTGAGAGATGATATTGTAAGCAATTTAGGCAATAAAAATTTGGTTTTTCAGAAAATTAAACCAAAGTATTGTACATTATTGCCCTTCAATAAAACTAAGTATTTCTTAGCCGATTACTCGATTAATCGATGGAATGATCGATAGAATACTCGAATACTAAAATAATCGATAGCTGCAGCCCTACTAGCTACGAAATATGAACTTTAGCATATCGCTACCAAATTAAATGGTTTTATCAAAAAACTTGAGATTGTTGTTCAACATTGTTCAACGATGTTCTGTACCAAATTTGACAAAGAGTGGCCATTAGGGGGCGCTTTTATCAACATTTATGTGTTTTGGCAAATTTTTGGATCCACTACTTGTACTAATGTGAGCAACTTCAAATATACAGTGTAGATGTGCAATGGCTACTGGAACTCACATACCAAAAATGACACATGTGGACCACTAGGTGGCACTACAAAATTTAAAACATTTTGCCTGTAACTCCCACATTAGACATTCCACAATAGAAACCCTTATATCCATGTGTTCCTTGAATTGAAGTGAATCTGATGATATAGGATATGCCCATTTCTGATAACAAGATTTCTCAAAATATCGCACAATGCGCAAACCAACTTTTCAAACTCCTCCTAGACCGTGCAACCGATCTGCATGAAACTTGGTACCTAGCATCTCCAGATGGACCTTACCAAAAGTTATCAAAATAATTTTGCTACGTTAAACTACCCGCAATTGACGAACAAACACATTTTTGTAGCTAGCTATGAAATATGAACTTTAGCATATTGCTGCCAAATGAAATGCTATCATCAGAAAACTTGAGATTGTTTTTTATCGTCCCACTACGATGTTCTGTTAGGGGGCACTTTAATCAACTTTTATGTGTTTTGGCCAATAACTCAAACATGTAACTGGGATAATTACAATATCTTTTCTATAGTAAATGCTATCAACATGAAACTTTTGGTGCTTGTTTGGCATGCCGCTCTGAGGCTCTGTACCAAATTTGGCAGTGCTGTCATCAATGTAGACCAGTTTTGGCCCTTTTACTCAATCAATGTTAATGGGATATTTACAATGGTAATGTACCACAGACCTTGTAGCTCACACCGTGAAATTTCCTGACGTTTGCCAACATTGTGCTTTGGGTTACGCTTTCCATAATGACTATCCAAAAGTATGAGCTTTTTTAAAATGTCAGTCATTATAGAACATATAGAAAATGTGTATTGTAATCGCATACGCTACAATTTGTTTCAAACAAAGACAAGGATATATTTAGTGTCACGATACCAAAAATTCAGTAGTCGGTGCCAGTACCAGTAAAATTACACGATGCTTGATGCCAATTTCGATACCACGGTAAAAAAAGGATTTTCTAAGATTCCAACTACTTGAACTTGAAAAATGTATTAAAACAATTGAAAAATATCATAACAAGCTATAAAAAACATGTGCAATATAGCATAGAACAACATATAAAAGTCCAATGAAGGCTCATAGTGCAACAACTACTCCCCAGACACATTCCAGACATCTTTTCAAAAGGTACTGCACAAAAAACATCAACATTGCAAAACAAAACGGTGGATATAGCTGTGCAGCCATTCAGCTAACAAGGTAAATATGTTTTTTTTCACAACATTGCGCACCATTTCTTGGCTAGTTCAAGGTTTTTGGAGAGAAAAAGTAGCCATGTCAACATGGTATTGGGCAAGTCGCGAATGACCTATGCGATATCCACATTTACCACCGGCATCCTTAATGTAGCTAGCATTACACGGGATTCTGTGTATTTATTATATATTTAAGCAATACAGATTGCAAATGTAAATGTCCTTATTAAAATATTATAAGTTAGTAAACATGTCACACTATTCTAATATAGTTTAGTGGCATATTTTCTAAATGTGAAATATAATTTTGTTAAGCGATGTTTATCACGTTGAATCAAGCGCTATTACTTTGAAGGGGAAACTACGAAAGGCTAGGAATCCACTAAAGAAGCTGGCTCCCTAAAGAAGCTAGCTTCACACTGGAGTGAATTATTGTGTGTTATGTGTTGGGCATTGGTCCCATACGGCTGTATTGTATTGGATAATGAAAGCTTTGAATCATATGTTCTTATCAGTTTACTATCTAATACGTTCCCCACCGGGGAACTATATATATTAAATTGATTTTTCAAACAGGGATTCTGAAACGGGGCTTGCTCTGTCTGCTCCACGCATCAACTCGGTATTGCAGTACCTCCGGGAACAGTGCACCCACAAGTGTAAAAATGAGAAAAGTATATTATCCTCTGCCGAACGAAGCAGACTACCTAGCTAGCAACTGGAGGCAAAGCCCTTTTCGTTTGCTTTTGATTTTTCCTGCTATTTTCAGTTATCCTCCCCTGACAAAGCTAGCTAGTTTTAGTACCGGAAGTTTTCGGTAGTATCGGTTCTCGTGACATCCATAGACAAGGGAAAATAATAATGAATGTAATATACTTTATTTTAGCAGATTTAATTGTGTTATTCTATCCTATCCAATATTTCCTATATTTCTAAGCAGATTATTTATGCTATATTCTGATAAAACTGTAGTACACTGGGTCATGTGCTTGTGCATCCGTCAAACTTTATTTCCTGTTTGGAGTGTGCAGTGTTAGAATTGGTTTATTACTAATCTGGGAAAAAATTATACTACAAAACTATATAAACATTGTTATGAACATATATCTATAATGTATACTGTCGGCCGCAGCCTAAAGTAGTGATCTAACCTGAACAGTGAAAGGAATATGGGATAAAGTTATAGAAAAAATGTTGCTAAATGTTTTATGAAATGGTTTCCTTTGGACAAATGCAGATAACTCATTATTTGGTTCTGTTTTGTTTTATTTAATGTGTAAAGCACAGTGGTCAGACAAGACGGGCAGATATACAGAAATTACTACAGTAAATTGCCAAAGAACCACAATTTTGTGGATAGATATACGTTCTAATTTTGTGGGCTCCGCGTGTCATCAGGGGCAACTTGCAACAGGGGGGACTCGCCAGGGGATGCTTGGACCCTATGAAATCTCCTTGCAGTTCGAGTTGTTATTATTACTACCAGTTTTATTCATCACTTATTCATTCATTATGACAGCGTACACTTTGTTTACAGTAACTATTATCACTCGACTGTCACATTTGTCAGTACAGTCAAACAACACATACCGTGGGAAATTGAAATCCGGCTGCCAGTTCATGACACTGTGAACCAATTGTCGTGTAACTTCAAGAGTTAACTTGAAGTTAACTTGAAGTCTCTGAGACCCTCACTGGTCCATCTGGTTTAAAAAGCTCCCTTAGAGATGCCACCTATTTCTTTGTTATTCTATGCCTATGCGTACCCCGCCCCCCCCGGCACACTCACTTTACGACAACCTTATCTGTCCATAGGGCAATGAATATATTTCACTCTTCTTAAAAATCCACTCCACTTATTCACTCTGCCCAATGCTGTAAAGGTCCAATTCTCAATCCATTTTGCAACATCCTCATACTGCACTTACTCTGCTCCTCAGGAAATGTTAAGCGAAACCCTGGCTTGGTAGCAACTAATGCCATCCCCACCCCCCAGGGGCTCTTTTATATAGACTTCTGTAATTGTAAAAATCTTAGGTTCATGCACATTAACATCAGAAGTCTACTTCCTAAAATGGACCTATTTACTGCCCTTGCACATTCAACCAACCCTGATATCCTAGCTGTGTCTGAATCCTGGCTCAGGAAATCCACCAAAAACTCAGAAGTATCAATCCCTGACTACAATATTAACCGTCAAGACAGAACTACCAAAGGAGTCGGAGTCATACTCTATTGTAGACAGGCACTACAATGCTATGTTATTTTATCCAAGTTTGTGCCAAAAGAATTTGAGCTTTTACTTTTAAAAATCCACTTTTCCAGAAATAAATCCTTCACTGTAGCCACCTGTTTTAGACCCCCTTCAGCCCCCAGTTGTGCCCTAGATATCTTTGTGAATTGATTGCTCCCCATTTATCTTCCGAGTTCTTAATTTTAGGCAACTTAAACTGGGACATGCTTAATGCCTCAACAAATTTATTACCAAAACTTGATGCCCTCAATCTCATGTAAATCATCAACGAAACCACCAGATACAACCTAAAATCTGCAAACAAGGTCACCCTCATAGATATTGCCCTAACTAACATGTCGTTCAAATACACCTCTGGTGTCTTCAGCCAGGACATCAGCGATCACTGCCTCATTGCCAGCATCCATAACGGGTCTGCAGTTAAAAGGCCTCCCCTCATCACTATTAAACGTTCCCCTTAAAAATTTCTGCGAACAGGCCTTTCTGTAAGATTTAGCACAGGTAACCTGGAAGTACCTCAACCTTATCCCATCAATAGATGATGCCTGGTCACCACTGATAAGTCCTCAATAGTTGAAAACTTCAATAAGCATTTTGTTACGGCAGGTCATGCTTTCCATCTGACAACCCTCACCCTAACTAACAACCCTTCACCCTTCGCAGCATCCAGCCAAAGCGTTCCACGTTTCTCCTTTGCCCATATCAAGACAGCCAATGTTCTGAGGGAGCTGCAAAATCTTGACCCCTTCAAATCTGCTGGACTAGACAATATGGACCCCTCCTTCCTAAAACTGTCTGCAGTAATTGTCGCTACTCCCATCACCAGCCCTGAAGATTGGAAAGGTGCTGCAGTAATAGACCGATCTTCATCCTGCCCTGCCTCTCAAAGGTCTTCGAAAGCCTTAATAACAAACAAATGATCAACCATTTCGAATTCCACCGCAGCCTTTCTGAAATGCAATCCGATTTTTTACATTGTGAGTGCACCTCAGCCACACTCATAGTACTAACCAACATATAACTGCTATTGACCAAAAACACCACGGTGCATCAGTCTATATTGACCTGGCCAAGGCCTTCCACTCTGTCTTTCACAATATCATAATTGGTAGGCTGAAGAGCCTGGTTTTTTCAAAGGACTGCCTTGCCTGGTCCACAAAAGCAGATTTCAGTGTGTTAAGTTGGCGGGCCTACTTTCCAGAACTCTGGCTGTCTCTATGGGAGTGCCTCAGTGTTAAATTCTCAGGCAAACTCTATTCTCTGTAAATATCAATGATGTTGCTCTTGCTGCAGGGGATCCACCTCTATGCAGACAACTCCATTCTTTATACATCCGGCCGACATTGGACTTGTGTTTAAAAACCTTAAAGAATGCTTTGATAATATACAACACTCCTTCCTTTGCCTCCAATTACTTTTAAATTTTAGTAAAACTAAATGTATGCTCTTCTACCGATCACACTCTGCACCAGCCTGTACAACAAGCATCACCACACTCAACGGGTCTGTATTGGAATATGTAGACAATTACAAATACCTAGGGGTCTGGTTAGACTCTTCAATCGTTCCAGACCCATATCAACCAGCTCCATTCCAATGTTAAATCCAGGATTGGCTTCCTGTTTCACAATAAATACTCCTTCTCTCTTCCAACCAAAATTGCCCTTGTGAAAATGATTCTCCCAATACTAGACATTGGTGATGTAATTTACAGATCCGCATCAAACTCTCCTCAGGAAATTAGATGTTGTGTACCACAGAGCCATCCGTTTTGTCACCAATGCTCCATACAACACCCACCACTGCAACCTCTATACAGTAATCAGATGGCCTTCACTACACACTCGGTGACAAACCCACTGGTGTCATCTTATTTACCAGTGTCTACTTAGCTAAATTTCCCTTTACCTAAGATCTTTAATCTCCAGAGCAACTCCCTCTTAATCTGATTGCCACTAGTGATGTACGATTCACGAACTATTCGTTCTTTTTGAACAAATCTTTTTAGTGAACTGGGTGTACTGAATCACTGCTTTAAAAGATTTGTTCAATTAATGAATCACTTCTGCAAGAGAAAATTACGCAGATATAGCCTACAGGTGAAGTCCAAATCAAAAACTTTTATAACTTAGATGTCATCACCATGCCCTGAATGAATAGATGCCCACATTTATCATAATCCACACACTGCAGCAGAAATCAAACTCGACTTCATAATCTCTCATAAAGGCTTTATTGTCGTGGATTTGAAAGGGCTATGAATACTGAGTCTTGTGTCGCAAGAGTGCGCAAACTGTCTCTACACAGTAATGTTATTGGCTGTTCTTCACACCCTTTATTATAAAAATATGTTCACCAAAGCATTCTTAACGAGAATAAAGCGTGTCATTTGTAAATCTAATTTATTTCCCTTAAAAAGTACATGTGAATATTTTCAATGTGTATTAAGTAAGTCTATATTAACGCCACGTGAGACATAAGTGCGTGCATGCATACATGCAGCCAGTTGAAAACGTCAAGATGATGGCGACAAAGGAGCAATATTTGGACCGTTTTCACCAAAATAAATCAAAATATCACCAAGTGCAATAGCAAAATAAAATTGTCAACCTGTGGAGGATCAACAGCAAATTTCCACAGACATTTACATGTTTGTGTTCATAGCTTGAAAAATGAAACGAGTGCACTGCTTTCACAGTAAATAGTAAGGTAACATCATGGGCACAAAATGGAATTAAGCAGTTCAACAAAAAGGTTCATTAACTGAATCAGTGATTCGAAAGATTCAAATCTTTTAAATGAACTGTACTTGAATGATTCAGTTCACTTTAGTGATTCGGAATCCCCATCACTAATTGCCACAAAAGACTACACCTCCTTCGGCCAAGTCTCCTTCCAGTTCTCCGCTGCTAATGATTGGAACATGCTGCAAAAATCTAGTTTTGAACCCACTGTCCCTCTAATAACCTTCAAAGTATTACTATCAAATCTAC
This sequence comes from Umbra pygmaea, assembly GCA_016801145.1. Classification (NCBI taxonomy): domain Eukaryota; kingdom Metazoa; phylum Chordata; class Actinopteri; order Esociformes; family Umbridae; genus Umbra; species Umbra pygmaea. The sequence goes on from JACXGM010038614.1 coordinate 7,079, forward strand.
TGTCAGACCGTTGTACATGTTGACTCCACCCGCTCTTTTTGGTCGTTAACCTGCATTTTGCACAATCTCACCCACACAGCAGCATTTGTATGTATTGCACACTCCCTTTCCCACAGGCTCGGTCATTTTGCCACCTACTCTATTGTTATTTCTGCACTACCAGTTTGTATTCCGATAAATCTACCTCTACCTTAGACCACCAGTTATTTCCTCTGACTGTATAGTATCCTGCCACATCACTGTCTCTACCAAATATTTACCTCCATACTCTGTCATATGTTGCACTACCTTTACAAATTCTTGTTTAATCCGAAGATTAAAGCACACTGCATTCCTGTTTTTACTTTTTTTACTCCATACCTTGTCTTGTAACTTTTATGTCTTCTGCACCTCAATGCTTTATCTTGGCCAGTCGCCGTTTAAAATGAGAATCTGTTCTCAATGTGCTTACTTGGTTAAATAAAGGTTAAATAATAAATAAATGAAACACATCAGGCACTGCACAGAAATGAAAAGGGGAGAGCATGATTGATTTGAGAATCAGCCTTCAGTTAACTCTGTGAACAATACAAAGTTAGAACTTGTAAATTTAAGTTGAATTTCATGGCCAATACACATGAGTTTTCAGAACGCAAGACAATATTATTTTTGCAATTTTAATTTTTCTGCATAAAAATTGCATTATCCAATGTTAATGCAACCTCTGCAAGTGCATGGTTGGATAGGCAGAGAGTGCATGTGCTAGCATGGCCTGCATACAGTCCTGGCCTGACCTGTCTTTGATAAAAAATGTGTGGCACATTATGCAGCACAAAATAAGGTATCAAACAGTTGCACAGAGGAGGACTTGCATAATGGATGAATGAGGGAAACCTCTGCTTGCTAAACTTAACCAACTAGTGTCTTAGTGTTATTAAGAGAACAGGTGATGTTACACATTGGTAAACAGTCGACTGTCCCAACTTTTTAAAGTGTGTTGCAGTCATCAGATTTGAAATGAGTGTACAGTATATTTTCAGAAAATAAATTCACAACTAAAACATCACATAATGTGTTAATAATGAGTTTTCAATATATATTTTTTTGCATTTTCCACACTGTTCCAAATTTTTTGATTTGGGGTTGTGGAACCTAAAACATAATGACTAATGGCACAGTGGTCTTAACTTGCTATCTTGCAGCACAACTGTGTGTGTGTCACGGTGACCAGGGTTTGTGTTCTGCACAAAGCACTCTGGCTATGCCAAGATAATGCCTGCCTTTCATGAATACACATTAAAATAGATGTGGTTGACAGTGATGAATTTTGGAGCACATGATCAGGGAGACGCACTACATTTCACTAACCCATGCCCAATGTCCCGTTAACTCTTGTCTTGTTTCCACATTCCTTGTGACCCTCAAGTGTCCTTTTAATTTATTCTAGTACTCATACCTCATGTCCATCAAGTCTCCAAATACACATACACTACAGTATATAGCCAAAAGTAAGTGGACACCCTTATTAATGGTGGAGGACAAATAATGGTCTGGGGCTGTTTTTCATGGTTTGGCCAGGCCCCTTAGATCAGTGGTTCTCAAACCTCTCCTCGGGGACCCACAGCCAGTCCATGTATTTGAACACCTGATTCAACTTATCTACTAATCAACATGTTGTTTATTAGTGAATCTGATCTGATGGTTTAGAGCTACAGCTAAACTGTGTCGTGTCTGGGGGTCCCCAAAGAGAGGTTTGAGAACCACTGCCTTAGATCCAGTGAAAGGTCATCTTAATGCTACAGGATACAAAGACATTTTAGACTTGGTTGCTTCCAACTTTGAGGCAACAGTTTGGGAAAGGCCCTTTCCTGTTCCAGCATGACTGTGCCCCTTTGCACAGAGCGGGTTCCATAAAGACATGGTTTGCTGAGTTAGGTGTGGAGGAACTTGAGTGGCCTGCACAGAGCCTTGACCCTCAACCCAAATGAACAGCTTTAGGATTATTCCACGGCAATTCCGAGCCAGGAATTTTCATCCTACATCAGTGCCAGACCTCACAAATGCTCTTTTGGCTGAATGGGCACAAATTTACACATGTCCATCATGTTTTCTAATACACATGTCATGTCTTCTCATGGTAACCTAATGTTATCTCAGCACTGCACTGAAAACACTATCAGTATAGTATTCATAGCGCATCAACATCTGGAATCCCTGTTCCTCTTTGAAGACGGGGGATGTTGAACGTTCAATCCTCTACCAGACCATCCTCCGCTTGTCATTGATGTCACAAAATGGAAGCATGACTCAGACTCCTGCTGTATGTTCTTCAGTGTGCCTCTTCATCAATACAGGCCTTATTTATCTGGATTACCTTTGAACAGAGTTTAAGCACATTCAATTACCGACCTGGCAGAATGGAAAGTGCTTGGTTATTTATGGCTGCCTATGCCTGCTGACATCATTCATTTGGGATAGAGGCAAGAGCTGTAGCGACAGGCAAACCTGCCGGCCTCTGTAGTGTATGCTGGTTAGAGCGCGGGGAGCTGTCTGTCTCATTGGGTTTTGATGGTACGCCAGATGTGGCGTTCTGACTCGACTTACACGGGTGCATTGTGACATTGCTAAGCTCATTACTAGATAGCATTCTGAATGCATTGCGGGATGGGGCTGCCTGTTGGCTCTGCCCACGGGGAGGACTGGTAGCGCTCAGGGAGAGGTTTTGGAACTATGCCCCTGCTGCAGATTGCCTTTGATGATACCTGTCAGCGGTGCAGTGATTGACAGCAGAGATACGGAGGCAAGACATGGGTGGGGGGCTGGGATGATTAAACTGTTAGAAGGAATGCCCCTGGCTCTAGAAGTCATGCCTAATTGGGGCAGGTGGGAGACATAGAGTCATGCTCTAGTGTTGTTTGAAAAGCATGGATTTTTATGCTGTATTCTTTTGCCAAAAACTAGAATCAGCCTGACAAAACAGTGAAACAGTGAACTACCATGTTCATGACAGTCAGCAGCCAGTCCGCGGTATCCTATCTAGATCTACATGCTGTTTGGCATTGGCCGGTGTGAGGTGAGTGCGTCTGAGTGCGGAGCAGTACGGCGTGCAAGGTGTTCCTGTGAATTTGGTGGGGATTAGGCCCCTGACTGCAGCCCAACTGGAGGGTAGTGGGATGGAAGAAACTCGTTTATTATACAGCAGCGCTCACACTGTGTTTGTGTGTGTGTGCCAACCGAACAGGAAGCATCTATTATTATAGGCTAAACTCCATGGGCTCCAAATGCCAGTTACTAAAGCCATTCTGGCGAATGGATAGACTGCATTCCCATCTGACGGTTTCTATGTGGAAGGACTTGTGACAGTAACCTGGCTCCTAAATCAAGTTGTTGTTTTTAGCTCTCTCAGGCCAACCTGATCTTTTGTTCCAGCTATGCTGACAATGTTCAGGTGTTATTTCTGTCATCTACAGTCCAGCACACATTCAGCATTTACATAGATTAAGGACTGGTGGCTGACACCGGTTCAAAGCCTCTTAATGTCAGCACCAGCAGAAGGTCAGGGCTGAGTCGATTGGAGAGTTTGGTAGAAAGTGCTGCCCCAGCAGTTCTGGAGGTGCCCTTGGCTCAGTGGAGAATTTGCACAAGTGGAGCGGACACACTGGAGGGAGAGCGTTGTCTGAATGCAGATTGCCTGAGTCGCTTGGAGCTGTTGTTGGATTATTTTGGCTGTATAC
>JACXGM010038615.1:0-10789 GCA_016801145.1 Umbra pygmaea
TGTGAGGGGAGTTCGTTGTGATTATGTCCAACAGTGTTGATTTATTAGGAGCTCTAGAATTAGGTCTGGTGGGTGTAATAATTACTTGCATAAGGTTCAGAGAATATCAGAGTTCTTTAAAAGAGTCTGATATCAATGAATGCACGTCCCAGGTCAGGTCTCCCAGGAGAATTAATTCAGGGTTATGTGGAAAATGTCTGGAAGACATTTGAGCACATCTCCAGGAGCCGAAGGTGTTCTATAGCAGCCGACTACAGTGAGGTATTGTTAATGTTAACTTCACTAACAATTCAAAGCATTTGGTTTTGGTAATCGAGAGAGGTGGTAAGTTTTGACCTCACGTATATTGCAACCCCCCCGCCACTTTACCTTTTCTGTCCGTTCTGAAAAATGTGTACCCATCAATATAAATCAAAATATTCAACACAGATTTCTTAAGACAAGTTTGTGATAGATTGTTATGTCGCCATTTGTTGTGTTGGCCCACATTCTATTCATGTCATATTTTGGGAGTAAGCTGCTGACATTCACATGCAGTAGACCAAGACTTGCTCTGCATTTCAAATCTTTGGAGTCAGTGAGGCTGGCATGATATTATCAGGCCCAGGGTAAGGTTGCACATTGCCAGAGTTCAATAAAGAACGGTAAAAAATGAGTCTCACTGTTCCAAAGTGAGGGAACTTAGTTGAGTTCATTATTGCCAATTAAACATGCTGAGACTTTTAAAAATAGAGAAATGACAGAGAACGAGATATAAGTAGTGTGCTATCATGTGCAGGTCCACTTGTATTTATAAGTGGTAAAAGGGCATTTGCAAGGACGAACCAACCGTCTTGGTGGTATTGAAATGCTTGTCTTGTTGAATGGCTTGTAAGTTGTGTGGCATATGGCCAATATGGCAAATGCAAACCACTGACCTTGAGCTGGTATGGTATGGAAGCTAAAATTAAGAATTGGCTTTTTCATAGAAATAAATAATATCTTTCATCACAGCATAGAAAAGCAATTGTACAGGCCACTTTTATGTCAGTGCTCGATTATGATGATATGCTATACACTCACCGGCCACTTCATTAGATACACCTTGCAAGTACGGTACCAGATTGGACACACTTGCCTTCAGAAATGCCTTCATTATGCTTGAAATACTCAAACCAGTCTGTCTGGCACCAATAAACATGCCACATTCAAAGTCACTTAAATCACCTTTCTTCCCCATTCTGATGGTTGGATTGAACTTCAGCAGATCATCTTGACCATGTGTACACACTTAGTTGCTTTGACTTGCTGTTATGTGTCTGGCTAATTAGATATTGCAAGTATTTGAACAGGTGTACCTAATGAAGAGGTCACAGAGAATACACATAAGATGTTGTTATTTATTTATATTTTATGTACAAGTTTAATGTAAATGATTGATGATTAGGATATATATATACACAAATTAGATTTATACACAAATTGGCATTCATACACATATGTAAAAACGAATTAGATTGATATACAATTTAGGATATATACACATAACAACTACAGTATGCAAGATATGTTAGTAAGTGCCAGCTGTGGTTAAGGGACATTTTTTCATTGGCCCTCAGCCAATTTAAGACAGTAAATATGGTTTTAAGTACACAATGCACTCTAAAAACAAATGGTGCTAAATAGCACTAAAAGTGGTTCATGGCTTGTAATCATAGGGGAACCACTTTAAGTGCTATTTAGAACCTTTTCTAGAGTGTGCCATTTCTAAACCTTGCCTTGGCCCAACAATCAATTTAATTATTAAGAAAGAATATGAACAATCTGCCTGAATAGAGGCTGGTTAATTTTAAGTTATTGATCAGATATAAGGATCAACATGTTTACATGCAAGAGCTAGGTAAACACTATTAGATCAATATCTATACACATATCAACCCTATTACTCAATTTAAAATCTCCTTTGAAAAAAAATGTTCAGTCCAATTTAAGGCTTAATCTGGTTGTAAGATACTACTCACTAATTAATTTTAGTGGGACCCACAGGGAAGGGAATGAGGTCACAGTTTGACCCTGCGATAATGTATGTATCTAGGGAAGGACATTAGTGCACATACTGTACTATAGACATCCAATCCTTCTGTGAATGAAAACCACTAAGATACACAATCATTTTAACCACCAATTAATGTAGCTCTGAGAAAGTGTATCTCATTGACAAAATCTCAAAGTGTTCCTTAAAAGCAGGTCTTTGGAAAGGTCAAATGTCACAAATGTTTCTCAATTATGCTTTAAGAGGCAGATTTCAAATGTACATTATGTAAACAATGTATTGTTTCTACCTATTGCTCAACAGAGGTTGCTTTCTTTCCAGTTATGGATCAGTTAGGATCAACATGCTTACATACAAGAGGTTTGTCAGCCTTTAAATGCTATTACGGCTACTGAATGGACAGAGTCATATTAAAGTTTAAACAAGTAACCATTTTGACAGTAACCGATTTGTTATGGGCGGAGTGATAATAGTGTGTTGTCGTTATTGGTATCATAACGTTCTTTTTTTAGGCAAAAAGGTAAAGCTTCTAATTTGTTTATGGTTTGTCACATTTGCATGAGTGAACAGGCCTACACATCTAGAGAACAACTGACTATCTGTTCAGCAGAGGGCACACTTCCTTATTACAAAGCAGCTGTGCTATTTCAAATGTATAAATATAATAGTTTATTCAGGTAGATATACTGCGCAGAAACAACCACAACCTTTTACACCCTAAGACCTATCCACTTATGGAAGTCTGCAAGAATTGGAGAGCATGTTTTATAGCTCCACCTACTCCTTACAGATTCTGTAAATAACATTTATGATGGGAAGGATGTTAAATAATCAATAATGTGATAAGATAGATAGTAAAAACAACAAATGCTACTTTAATCATACTAAAGTTATTTTTCTCTATATTTTAATAATAAATTACTATAACAAAAACCGGCCCCTCCCCCAAAACTGCCATTGTCCAATCACACATCATAGCAACCGTTACAATGTGAGCAGGTCCGACAAACATTGACTCCAAGCAGGACGGTAAAGCGGTGCGCCGACGGCGTTTGTAAATCGGATACTAGATATCCCGAGAGATTGTCTGGAGGAGTTGTTCTTTCCATTCCCAAAGCCGAAAACACAACGTGAGCGGTGCCTACAATGGATAAAACAGTGTGGACGGCTCCACTCCCATTTAAATGTGTCTAACATTACGAAGCATAAATACGTCTGCTCAAAGGTAAGGCTAACAGCTAACTAGTTACCGTGTTGTCTAGATCTACTAACTAGAGGCAAGAACACAACTTGGACCAAAGTTATGATTAACATGGATATCACTGCCAGAATTAACCTACTCTCTAAGCTAAATTTAACAAGCCCTTTAGCTTTAACCAACATTAGTCAAGTAACATGTTAATGCTAGGTTTGCTACTGTTGTTCTGTTGGGTCTTTGAGCTCCCCAACTTTAATTTTCGTCAGTTTACAACAAAGTTGAATAGCGCCCCAACAAGCAACTTTAATTAATTTTGTTTTTATCTTTCATGTAGCATTTTATGAACGGATAACCTACCCAAGAGCAGGACTGGTCCACAAGGCTGTGCTGATTGCGTTTGAGGTACAGGTCATGGTGTTTCTCAGATTTAGCTTGAGACCGGTAAGCATTAGCCTCCATAGTAGTCGTGTCTCCTTCATTGCGTATTTTTATATTTTGAATATATACCTCCACTGCATACTGTAACCCCTTTACCTCGATCTTGAGGATATCGCGGAGGTAATGCTCCAAAAAAGGTAACTGACACACACGGTATACCTTTTCCCGTTATGGCAATCTGTTGCACTGGTCAGGTGTTTGACCATTTGTTTGTCGGACGTAGCAACATTAACTAAGGGGGTGGGGCTCGGCGAAAGGCTAATTGTTCATTATACAGTGTCTAAAAATAAATGTAGTAAATAAAGTATTAAAGTATAAAGTATTTTATCAACTAAATGTTTGAATCCAGGATGCCTTGCAAAGGGCAGTGCAAGTTTTAAAAGGGGAACCTTGTTGCTCAGTTGGTAGAACTTGAGGTTTGCATTGGCAGGCAGGGGTTGACTTTTTCGTCCATCAAACACGTTTTTTTATCATTTTTATGACCATTAGTCTGTAAATAAAGAAATATAAAAGAAGTGATTCCTATTTTTTTACTTGTCTAATGGCATAAATGACTTTTATTCTATTAAATACTATTTAATACTTTTCGTCTATTGAAAAAGTCACATGATCAACCATTTGAAATTTCAGCTGAAATGTCTTTTCAGCTGGAATGTCTGACCGTGCAAACACATCATTGGTTTAGAAGACACCGTAAAAATGACAACCAATTCTAGCCAATTGAATTATAGAAAGGAGTGCCTTAAACTCCAAAAACCACTTGTGGCACAACTGAACGCCATTTTGATTTGGATTCTGATGGTTGATACAGTTGTGCTCATAAGATTGCATGACAGAAATTGTGAAATGTCGACATTAATTTTGACTGTTCATGTAAACAATCTGACTGTTATGTAAGGATAGTGATCATATGAAGCCATTAATTATCACACAGTTGTTTGGCTCCTTTGTAAACCATACTGATAACAGAAATTACCCAAATGACCCTGATCAAAACTTTACACACCCTTGAATGTTTGGCCATGTTACAGACACACAAGGTGAAACAAACAGGTTAAAATGGCAATTAAAGGTTAAATTCCTACACATGTGGCATTTAAATTAGCAATAAGTGTCTGTGTATTAATAGTCAATTAATTTGTTAGCTTTCACTTGGATGCACTAAGCAGGCTAGATACTGAGCCATGGGGAGCAGAAAAGAACTGTCAAAAGACCTGCTTAATAAGGTCCTGGAACTGTATAATGTTGAAAAAGGCTATCAGAGGATATCCAAAGACTTGCTAATGCTAATCAGTACCGTTTAATCACTTGTTAAGAAGTGGAAGATTTGGGGATGTCTTGATACCAAACCAAGTTCAGGTAAATCAAAAAAGATTTCAGTCAAAACTGCCTGTAGGAGACAAATATGTTGTTTTGAGTGTTCAGTATTAAGGTGTTGTTTTTGTATGTACATTGGGTGTTGCTGTGGTATTATCTGGGGCAGGGTTATAAAGGTAAGCTCCAAATTGTTGTCGGCAGGTATTTGGCCCAGAAAAGGCAAATGGTTTTGACCGCTAAAGCTGTAAGGCTCGAGCCAAACCCTTTGCTTCAATGTTGTACAGTTGTTTACGGATTTAATGCTAAAAACCGGAAAGAATGGACATTTCATGCTGCACGGTGAGCCAAAAACATATTGTTATTCTTTAATGCAACATTTTCAGACGATTCTTGAAAGCTACACAGCATCATAACATCAGTGCGTTCACCAGGTCATTTTGGGTTTAAATCACCTCAGTAGTTATTGTATCAGACCGAGCTTCTTTACACTGCCAGAAAAAATTTTGAAATACAAAAAAAACACAAGTAACCTCAGGAGAAATACAGGCTGCTCTGGAATAAGAAGGTGTGGTTGTTTCAAGGAACACAATATGACGATACTTGAACAAAGATTTGCGGCATGGTCGAGTTGTTAGAAGACATTACTGTACCAGTGCCATAAAAAAGCTTGGTAACAATACGCTCGACAACACCATGACACACCTCAGCTTCTGGCACACTATCATTTGGAGTGACAAGGCTAAAATATAACTTTATGTACACAACCATAAGCATTATGTTTGGAGAGGGGTCAACAAGGCCTATACTGAAAAGAATACCATTCCCACTGTGAAGCACAGTGATGGCTCACTGATGTTTTAGGGTGTGTGCTAAAGGCACAGGGAACCTTGGGAAAATTGATGGTAAGATGAATGCAGCATGTTATCAGACAATACAGGCAGACAATTTGCATTATTCTGCACAAAAGTGTAATGGTCTCCCTCAAGAAGGAGTTGTTTGTGTTAGTCCCCTGTATGTGATGATCATTTTAGTTTCTATTTTAGTTTCTACCCTGTGTGTATTGTTTATCTCTTGTAATCCCGCTCTATCAATCAGCTGACCAGATCACATGTGTTCATTATCCTATAGTTTGTCTTAATTATTGTACTCATCTCAGGTGCATTCACTTCATAATTCAATCTGTATTTAGGTCCTGTGTAAGGGTCTCTATGCGGTCGATCAATCATTTAAGGTCATTCCGTGGGTGTGGAAGTTTGTTTGTAGAGTTATTATATCTGCTAAGTTTTTGACCCTTGAGGCAGTTTTATTTTAACAGTGTTTTGTTAATAAACACAGTTTGTTTTGGCTTTACTTCCTTGTGTCTGTCTCACTCCTTTATGCACCATGGACAGCTATCGTGAAAGAAAGCCACGCATGTGTTATGAAAGGAAGTGAATGAAAGAAATGACTGATAATGTGGAAATTAATAGTTTCAGAGTTAATATTGAGTGCTTTTTATTTATACAATATTCTGAAAATGTGTTACATTTTTGTGACACAATTGTCATGTTTGATGTTTTCAGAGAGGTTTTAACAAGTAGGAGAATATGAGGTTATTATAATTACAAATAATTGAATGTCTAATGCAGAAATGTAATGTCTAGGGGTTGCAAAAAGTCTGCCTTGCTCTGCCTTAAGGAATGAAAGAAACAGACTGTTTAGATGGGGGTTCGGTTTGAGAAACAGATGGCGTAAGGCGTTTGTGAAATCTGGCCATTAGATAAGAAATGTGTTTTGGTCAGGTCTTAGGCTTAAAGCTCTGGCCAGCATAGGTTAAACGTTCAAGGGGTTGACAGCATGACTAAAAGACTAGTGAAAATGTTTTTGACTTGGAGGCGTCTGGAGTAAAGGCAGAAAACAGGGCACTTTATTTGTTTGAAGGATGAGCCAATCAGAAGGCTGGATAGGATAACAACTTTGAGATAAAATGCTGTGTAACAATGTATTCAGGGTCTATACTTTGCAAGAGAATAAACCGGTTGCATGTCTGAAAAACAGACATGGGATCTATTTTTGCTCTGTCTACAATGCTCTCATATTTCTTAATTAATTAGACACAAAACTGTCAACACCAGAGCCATTGACAGAGAGAGTAGCGTCATCTCCGTTCACTTCATTAGTCAGTTTTTTTACAGCAATGGCGGATCATGGAGACCCTCAAAACAAACTGAGCTACTACCCATGTCGTCGTAGAGAAGCATTGTTTCATCAGCTCCTTACTGAGTTAATAACTTTAAAATCCAAATTACTTTTAATACCTGCATTACAGACACATTTTAGCTGACGTTATTGAGCGTAGGTTTATAAAATTAACTAATTTAACTGTTTGAGAATAACTAGCTAACGTCAACAAATAACACGTTACCCTATTGTGGTTTTTAAAATGATTATAGAGTACTGTACTATCAAAGTCAATTACTTTAAAACAAGAATTACTTTATTATTACATTTGGGTTGAGTTATATATATATATATATATATATATATATATATATATATATATATATATATTCGGGAATGTTAGTATGATTTTATTGTAGAGCACATGCCCAATAAGTGTTCCATCATTGTGTGTAGAGATAGAGACAAGCGCGAGGAATGTGCAATAAATCAAATAGAGTTTATTCAATAAATACTGAAACAAAACAAAACTGCCTCGAGGGGCTAAACAGTATAACAAATACTGGAATTAAACCAAAACTGCCTCAAGGGGCTAAACAGTATATTTATACAACCTGAGAAGTGACACAACTGGGAGAACATGCAACAGGAAACAATAACCAACACAGACTGAACAAAACACACAAGCTAAATACCACACCAAATGAGGGACAATGGAAAACACCTGGGAACTAATTAACGTAGACTGGGATCTATAGGAGGACAGAAAACATGTGACCAAAACATAGGAGTGGGGAGCGGGAACTATAACCAAAACAAAACACACAGGGCAAAAATCTAAGCAGGGACACACAGGGAAGCTACTCAAACATACACAGAACACTGTAAGAACCAAACCACTATGCAATTCATTGAAGGGACACTAGGGGGAACCAAAACATCACACACAGGGAAGCCATCTAAAAAGACACACACAGGGGAGTAACTCAAATGGAAGTCCATATTCCAGCCCACACTGGGCCGGATGTTACAGTGCTTAATTAAAATGTTAAAGTTTTAATAATTCCATTGCCTATTTGTTTACAGGAATAACTGAATGTCCATGCCTAATAACAAACCCAAAAAAATACTTGGGTTAATGCTGCCAACTAATACAGACACAAGTTTGTTTATCATTATTTTGGCAGACACAATAAAAAGTAAAAGTAACAAATGTACTATAGTCCTGTTAATGGTTTCAATTAGACTGTGTTAAGTTGAAAAACTGCACCTACATTTCAAATCGCATGAAGTTTATTACAGTATATGATGATTTAACACTGAGTACTATTTTATAGTCATTTTATTGTATATTTAATGCATTGAAGTATAAGCTTCTGTGTGAAATAGATAAAGGTATACTTAATGAAGAACAGCCATTTACTGAACATAAATTGATGACATTTGCATTGCTGTCAAGTAACTTCTTTTATAATAAATGACAGTACACTGATCATCATGTTTGCTGTACACTTGATTGCCCTCAACTGCCGTCAGTCATTTCAATCGAAGCACTTGAAGAGAGTCTGAATGGATCAATATTTATCTTTGTTAACGTTATCTGAAAGTACAAAAAGTAAACAAGATAACAGTGATGTTTCGAGGTATACTACAGTGAATAGTGTTGTGGCGGGAGAAGCCCAACAGTTTACTCCTGTCCTACAAAACAGAGAAACTGTACAAGAGGTTTTGGTAATCCAAATAGACTTTAAAGACAAATCAGCATAAAACAGATCAGTAAAGCCGAGTACACTCCTTGGGCTAGTGGACTATAAATCTAAGGGTTACACTCAGTTTTATATCATACATGACGTCACTTTATGCCAACCCCTTGGGAGGGCTTTTCCCAATATATTTTATATGCAATGGTGGAAGTAATGAATCACAACTACTCCCGTTACTGTAATTAAGTATTTTTTTGGGGTATTTGTACTTTCATGAGTATTTTTTCAAGTCTTGAAAATGTCATAACTTCAAAATGTCACGTGAAAACCAAAGGGTTCTCCCTCTCCTTCACTTGCATTGCACCCATAGACCGCCCGCGTAAGAATACAAACAATGTCATGTGACTGGGGGCAGAGGGCAACGCTGATGGTATGGTGGCAAACACAGAACTAGATGATATTGCTATTTTATTTTATTTAACTTTACTAATGATGGGCTTATCATATGGATGCAGTGTGTGTGTGTGTGTGTGTGTGTGTGTGTGTGTGTGTGTGTGTGTGTGTGTGTGTGTGTGTGTGTGTGTGTGTGTGTGTGTTCAAACATATTGATAGATACAAATACAATTCCTTTCTAATGAAAAGTAATTCATTCTTGTAAAAATACTTATAAAAATTCTTATACTACCACAATAGCTTGCTAAAGCAGCCATCAATGTGACTAATAGCGGGCAACCCACAATTAGTCACTCTAACCTTCTAATTTAATTTAAATATTACCAGAAAATGCTATGTTGTAAATATTATAGATTATCTAAATTGTCACGATTGGCTTTTAGGCAGGATAATAATAAACAGAAACCAAGGCAGGGAAACATGCCTATACTGGAGAGAACAATAAAAAAAACTGACAAAGGTACTTCTTTAGAATGATTAACAGAGAGAACAACATAAACTGGCAAAACTGGAAGACCAATATAACTGGCTAAATACAGGTAACCAATAAGAACAGATCTAACAGGACTCATGTAATAACTAAGGCAGAGTGAAGCAAACAAACACTAGGACTCAGCGGAGCAGGAATGGGAAACATTATAGGACCAGGAGGGGAACTGTCACGGGTGTGTAGAGTTTTGAAGAAGGGAGACCGAAGCAAGGAGAGATGTAGATCAATATTTAATAATCACTTATACAAAATAACAAACGTAGGCCGATTGTGGCTCTTTTAACTATGGGCAACTGGTACCCAAAAACAATAAACGACTCTACAGTGCTTAAACACTGAGTCCTTTACGTGGACTAATCGACTTAAGAAAAACAGCGTTTACATTTAGGTTTAGCTCTTCTTACGATTTCTCATGTACAGCATATGAGACATTAACATCGTCACTAAAGAGTACCTTCTTGGTACGTTCATTCATAATTCATAGCAGTGTCGAAATCACATTGGAAACTTACAGCACCTGTAGCATCAGCCAGTCCTTCCCCAAACCACAATGAGACGCGCCATCCTCTGAAACACTACAGGCTATACAAGTCCCTGATTACAAACCCCACACATGTGTAGAAGGTAATTAACTATAACGAGCTTTGTCTTGTGTAGGTAATTACATTTCCAGTAACAGAAAATGACCTATACTCTAAGTGTTTCAGAAGATGGCGCCAGCATGCCATAATAATATACATTCAACATACACTTACCTAAAGGAATATTAGGAACACCATACTAATACTGTGTTTGACCACCTTTCGCCTTCAGAACTGCCTTAATTCTATGTGGCATTGATTCAACAAGGTGCTGAAAGCATTCTTAAGAAATGTTGGCCCATATTGATAGGATAGCATCTTGCAGTTGATGGAGATTTGTGGGATGCACAGCCAGGGCACAAAGCTCCCGTTCCACCACATCCCAAAGATGCTCTATTGTGTTGACATCTGGTGACT
>JACXGM010038616.1:0-10792 GCA_016801145.1 Umbra pygmaea
TATCTCGGACCTGCCTGGTGTGTTCCTTGTTCTTCATGATGCTCTCTGTGCTTTCAACGGACCTCTGAGACTATCACAGAGCAGGTGCATTTATACGGAGACTTGATTACACACAGGTGGATTCTATTTATCATCATTAGTCATTTAGGTCAACATTGGATCATTCAGAGATCCTCACTGAACTTCTGGAGAGAGTTTGTTGCACTGAAAGTAAGAGGCTGAATAATTTTGCTCGCCCAATTTGTCAGTTTTTTATTTGTTAAAAAAGTTTGAAATATCCAATAAATTTCGTTCCACTTCATGATTATGTCCCAGTTGTTGTTGCTTCTTTACAAAAAAATTACAGTTTTATATCTTTATGTTTGAAGCCTGAAATGTGGCAAAAGTTCAAAAGGTTCAAGGGGGACGAATACTTTCGCAAGGCACTGTACATACAATATATGCTAATTAATGTGCTTTATTAGTCTTAGAGCAACCCCATTTGTAATAAATTATATGTTGGTTCAGTGATGGTTAATTGACTCACTGGAATCCTCAGAACTGAACTAGCTAACTAAACTCAAAATGCCCTTGGGTGGATGAATTTGAGTAAGGGGGTATACACACTAACATCACCTTACTTCAGCATTGCGTACCACTTCTAGACTTTTAACAATTCAACCTTGGATATGAAAGTGATTATTAAGAAAGCGTCATATTATGTTCTAGAAAACATTTGTCTACAATATATAAAGAACTGGAAATCACAAAATGTGTATGAAATCAATAAATCCGTAAACCATAATGACAGAAAACAATTCCCCAACAATTCAAAATATTTAATGATATACATGTATGCATAGGGTTGTATTTTCTAAATCAATAAAAATAAACCATTATTTTCTCTCGTGGACACATTTTCATATTCAAATATGGGCTTTCGCTTGTATCAGTACAATAGACAATGGGGTTTTCCCAATGTGGCCTGAAGGGTATTGTCAACAATGATCAAAGAGCATGCGATAAAATTATTTTGTGTATGTAAATGATCACTCAAATGATGTGGCTAGAGAACTCTGGCTAGTCACCATTGGTCACAGCAGAGTACAGGGAGAAAGGGGGGTGGGTGAGGTGAGGGCTCGGCATTTCTTTTGGGGCGCTTCTCATTCAGGATATTTGACCAAGATTTGCCCCCATCCCCCTCTAGTCCCCCCTCGGGTTGATTCAATTGGATCAAGATGACACCAATAATTGGCTCAAGCTGCACACAGACACAGTGATCCATATCTAACTCCTTTTGGTGCTCGTGTCCCTTTTCCCGCGCTGGGCTCCATTTGGAATGGTTTACCTTGGCTCTGTCACAAGCGTTTTAGCGCAAATCCCCCCCAGAAAACAACTGCTCACTGACATCATGAGAGCGACGGAAGGTTACATTTTTCACAGATGTCTGGGAAATTATCAGCGCTCTTTTTATGGTCATGATTTGATCAGTCTTCATGTTGTCAGGAGAATGGTTCATGCACTGTGTTTGAGGAATTCTCTTACAGGTTTATACGGATGAGAATTGTTGAGATATTAACGTAACAGTATTTGGAGGGAACTGCTGACATATAAAAAAAACATTGAAGCCCTTATAACACAACACCTCATTAAAGGTTTTGGACTTTTTGGCGTAACGGTTAGCCCTTGCTCACACCTTTAGTGCCATAGTTTTTCGATCATTTGTTCATTCATTTAAAATGCAACATTGTGTTGGCCTTGTAGCATTGTATTGGCGAGGCAGTTATGTATTGCATATGTTTCCAATTTTATGCACAGATGGTTTGACAGAAATGGTAGCAAACGCTGATTAAATTGATCTTTTCTTGGACAAATATCCAGATAATGCCGTGTAGCATTTTGCAGAATGATGCTGTTGTTGTGATCAAGGCTTTACTGTGCCGATTTGACAATCCCTGGACCTTGGAAAGCGTCCCGGTCTCTGCTACCCCCCAATTTTCTACGTATGTTAGACATGGGATGGCAAACTCAAGGCCATTTTGGGAAGGCATGGAACTTATGAGGAACTTGGTAATGAAAAGCATGGGATAATTCTCACAAGGGAACATGGTAGCAAAGTTGACCCAACACACAGAGGACTCATGAAGGCATCCAGACCTCTTCAGGCATGAGGGTTAAAAGCACTGCCCTGGTAGAAAACATATAGATTCAAATTATAGAAGAAATTCTTTGCACATTGTGTGCATGTGTACACACAGGCTTTTTGAGCAACCATTGGCAAGAAACTTAAAAATAATGAAAAAATATTGATCAGTTTAGAGTGTAAACATGAAAGCGCAGTTAGATATAGTCTGAATGTTAGCACTGTTGTTTTTATCAGTTGCTCTATCTACAGAAATAGGTGGTATGTGATGACTCTCCCTGGACACTGCTTGTACGTATTACATAATGTTAGACTTTTATATGAAGTAGTTCTATGCAAAAACATTCTTCACAAAATAAGTCAACATTTTTTACAAGCCAAATATTCTACAATGTTTTGGATTATATTTTAATGTGGATATTTTCACATTAGAAGTTTGAAACTGTTCAAATTATGATAATGGCCTTATTGTTTAACGGCTTAATCCAGACCCCTAAACACCGCAACATAGTTTATTTTTCCAACATTTTAGTCATCAAAACACCTCAATGAATTCTGAATTTCCCAAATCGGCAACCGAAAGTTTCTGCCTTTTTTGAAAACTACAGGGAGGGGCTCAGTTGACTTCCTTATCTTTTATTAATCACAACCCTGAATCGTGTTGATTGGATAATAAAACTGCATACTTTGTGAGGGAATACTACTCATTGCACTCATCCATTAAATAGCTAAATAGCTATACATTGTGTTCCAAATTATTATGCAAATGATATTTTACACAGATTTTCCTAAAAAGACAATGCAAATGACAGTCAGTATAATTTTCAAGTCACCAACCGTTAAGGTATAAGTCGAATTTCATTTAACAAACTGTAATGAAAACTGTATTTTTTTCAAAAATAAAAAACTTAATTGCATTGTTCCAAATTATTATGCACAACAGGGTTTGAAAACATTTCATAGGTTGTAAAGAACTGAAAATGGTAATTTGTTGAATTTGCAGCATTAGGAGGTCATATTAACTAAAATCAAAAGCTATTTAAATCAAACACATCTTAGCAGGGAAGGTTACATTTTAACTTAGGACCCCTTCTTTGATCATTTTCACAATTCTTGCATCCATTGAACTTGTGAGTTTATGGAGAGTTTCTGCTTGAATGTCTTTGCAGGATGTCAGAATAGCCTCCTAGAGCTGCTGTTTTGATGCGACCTGCCTCCCACCCTCATAGATCTTTTGCTTGTGTTTAGAGTTAATTAGTTGATTCAGATGATTAGGTTAATAGCTCGTTTAGAGACCCTTTTCATGATATGCTAATTCTTTGAGATAGGAATTTTGGGTTTTCATGAGCTGTATGCCAAAATCATCAGTATTTAAACAATAAATGACCTGAAATATTTCAGTTGGTGTGCAATGAATCTAAAATATATGAAAGTTTAATTTTATCATTACATTATGGAAAATAATGAACTTTATCACAATATGCTAATTTCTTGAGAAGGACCTGTATGTTCCCCGGATTGTCCATTCAACACAAGAAACAACCTTCTACTGCCTGCTCTGGTCTCCCTCTATCTACATCACACCTCCTTGTGACAATAATTTTGCAGTGGTCTCTTTATTTCTTTCCAAAGCTGCCTGTATATACTGAATGTTCCCAGAGACACAGTTGGAAGCATAGTTTGCAAGTTCAAAGTTAAGGGAACAGTGGTAACACTACCTGTACAGGGCTGAAAAAGTAAGCTATCAACGGCTGCTCTGTGGAGCAATGAAACAAACTGGAACTATTCAGCACGATGGATCAGCAGTCTGTCTGGAGGAAAAAGAATGAAGCATACGCTGAAAAGAACACTCTGCCCACCATGAAGCATGGTGGTGGCTCAGTGATGCGATGCTCTGGGGCTGCTTTGCATCCTGTGGCACAGAAGCACTGCAGCGTGTAGAAAGCAAGATGGATTCATTGAAGTATCAGGAAATCCTAGGAGAAAACATCATGGCATCTGTGAGGAAGCTGAAGCTTGGGCATCATTGGACCGTCCAACTGTATAATGATCATACCTACCACAAATTACGCCAAGGCTTGGTTGTAAGTCCTAGAATGTTTACAGTGGCCATCAGTCACCTGACTTGAACCCCATAGAAAATATCTGGTGGGATTTGAAGAAGGCGGTAGCAGCACGCAAACCCATGACTATTATTGAACTGGAAGCCATTACTCTTGAGGAATAGGCTAAGATTCCTCAGGAACACTGCTAGAGGCTGGGGTCTGGCTATGCACCTTGTTTGCAGCAGGTCATAACAGCACAAGGGTGCTCTACTAAGTACTAAAGATGGTTGCCATTAAGGGGTTGAATTATTTTGAAGCATTTTGAGCCATTCCAATTGCTTTTGTTTGATTTGTTCATTGCAAACAGCTGAAAGTCTGTACATTTTTACAATAAATCTGATTTGCAATAGGGGTTGAATAATATATACAGTTGTATGCAAAAGTGTAGGCACCCCTGACAATATCCATGATTTTCATTTATAAATAATTGCATGTTTGGATCAGCAATTTCATTTTGATCTATCAAATAACTGAAGGATACTGTCGTGAAATTGGATTAACAGAAAATGTGCAATGTACAATATGCATCAAAATGAAATAAGATAGGTGCATACATTTGGGAACCCTTGTCATTTTGTTGATTTGAATACCGGTAACTACCTACCACTGATAAATTGGAACACACAATTGGTTTGGTGAGCTCATTAAGCCTTGAACTTCATAGAGAGGTGCATCCAATCATGAGAAAAGTTGATCCAAACACCCAATTATTTATAAATGAAAATCATGAAAATTGTCAGTGGTGCCTAAACTTTTGCATACGACTGTATAGTATATATACAGTACTTTGCAAAAGTCTTAAGGACTCTAGATTTAGTTTGACGCAAAGCTGGTTGTAATAGTTCTGTTTTTGTGTTCTGTAACAGTGTGTCAGTAGAAAAGAGAGAAGTATGTATTTCCAAACCTTCATTTGCCAGAAAATTCAATGCTAGAAATAACTAATTATACTTTTGTTAAAGAAAGTAACATTCTGTAATAGACCGCATGTCAGATGAAGCATCTTCCATTTATTGATTTTTGTTTAGAGGTGCCTAAGACTTTTGCACAGTACTGTATATACATATACTGTACATATACACATATACATACACATATAAATAAACATACACATATATATATACATACATAAATACATACATATAGTATGTAAGTGATCATTTAAACATTTACATAATTTTTTTGGCTTTTCTCTGTCAATGATACTCCTCTTATATGTGCTACAAAATATATCCTTTCCTCAAGCGGTAAAGAATATCCATCCACTTATGATAAAAGCTAGTTGACATCAAACGCTTAATCATGCGAGTATAGTGTTGACTTTACGTTTCATTCCTTTTAAATTAGTGATTTATTTTCTATGCCCTTGGCCAACCCAAATGTTTAAGATTGTAATGAATTTCAACCAAAATGTAACACAGTGCTGAGACAGTTGGTATAAAAACATAATCAGAAACAATATACACCTCAGTGTTCCAGCAAGTGGCCCGTTATTGCTAACTAAATAGGTTTGACATGTTTGTTTTGGTTCTAGATTCTGGACTACTGGAATCTACTTTCACCCTTCAGGTCGATTTGTATCCACGTGTCACCCTGAACTTGCTTCACCCTCTCCAATCTACTCCAGAAATGCTCAGAAAGTCAGCGGTCCTAAAACATTTGATCATTATGTGATTTACACACCATATGTTTCCCAGCATTTACGTTTTTAAACTTCTGTAAATGCAATATTGAGGGTGGTGCTTGGGACATTGGGAACAATTAAATAAAGTAAATGGTGCGTTTATCACAGGTCGCGATCAAAAGCTTCTCAGCTTTCCTCTGCGTTTGCTTGTACCGATGCATTCAATTACGTACACATTATCTAATGCCCTGTGTCCAAGCCTGTATGATCCCAGAGCTCTAAGAGATGCAGGGGAAAACACTCGCTGTCATATCCGATCGAGGAAAAGCCGTGTGGATCTAATCTATTTGTCACCAAGGTTACTAATGAAATTTCCATCCAGTACAGTGCACGCTGGATTTCCTGATCAAACGCTCCGACATGGCCCTGCTGCCTGCCCCATTAGCTAACATGTTTTATATGTGCAGGGGTCAGGCCCAGTGTCAGTCCTAAAGAGAAACACTATACCGGCCTTAGCAGGTTGGAGTCAGAATATGGGAGGAAAGATTTGTATTTCAGGAGGGTCAGGGACAGGTTTCTATTTCATATTTCACCTCAGAATACTGGATAAAAATACAATAAAAATATTAATCTAATAGGCTGCTTTTTTACATTGCCTAGATGAAGAGCATTTCATGGCCCTCCACCAACATGCTCCGATTTGTGCTGTATTGGCTGTAACACAGATATTCCAATTTGCTGCTGATTATTTTGTAATAAACGAAGGTGGCAGCTTTAAACCAATCAAACAAATTCATAGTAACGTATAGTTACCACAGAGCCAATTGCGCGCTCCAGTGTTTATTTACCCGGGTTTAGCCTTTCGATCCCAGCCTACGCCTGCTAAACGGTATGGTATTAGTCACAGTAACTCAAAGTGTGTGTGTAAGCCACTGAGCATGTGTGTAAGCTCTGGCTTAGTCCAGAGTGCCTTCAACAGCAGCCACGGCACAGGCTTGACTAATTCACATATCATGAGAATCACAGCAGGTGTAAACAACAGACAGTTATCAACCGATTAAAACATGCTACATGGATAACTTTGAAGTCTTGTTCATTCTCATCAGGACCAGTTTCTATTAGAGGCAAAACACAGTTTACACAGAAACTCTATGGATGTAAAGACTGTCAGAAAACAGGGTTCAAAGACAGGCTGATAGGGTACCAGAAGGTACGAAGAAGGGTACAGGCCGACATTACTCCAAACAGATGTAACAATATTGAAGTGGGGGGTTTCTCCAGGCAGAGAGTAGGTGCTGATAGGAAAGAGGCAGAGGTTGTTCTTTACTATTGGCAGATGTGTCAGAGTCTACAGTACTGAAACACTTCCTCTGGTTTGAAACCTCTCTCCACATGTACGTATGAGCTCTGAGCAGAGAAGCCCTGGCTGTTGAGAGCGATAACATTACTAACATCCGCTCCACAGCTCGCCGAAGGCCGGGAGGGAGACCAAGAGACTAGGAGGGAGACTGAGTGAGAAATAAAGAGAGAGCTTGAATGACTGGAAAAGAAAGAAAAAAGAAAACAGAGTTAGTAAGATGGACTCTGAGACAGAGGGTCTCATGAGGGAGACAGAGAGAGAGAGAGAGAGAGAGAGAGAGACGGAAACAGAGAGAGAACGTGAGAGACAGATCAGGGTTGAACACTGAGGTTTAGGCTGATTCTATTTCACTTAATGTAACCAGGGACGCCGGTTGAGCCCAGTGCCGCCTGCACACGGCCGTTAGTGTAAATAGCCGTCACAGCACTGATGCTCTGGCACATGTGAGCACGCTGTAGCCGTGTTATATGACTCTGTCTAACTAAACAGCGTACAGACACAGAAATTCCTGCTGTGCCTTTTTTCTCAGAGAGAAAAAGAAAGAGGGGATACTGTCTCATAGAGGAAACATTTCCTTGGCACTAAGAAATACAATTACCAGTTAGAAACACATTGCAGTGACCAAGGAATGGAAGACAGGGGCAGAAGGAAAGAGAGACACAGTGAGGGAGGGAAAGATCTCCTTGGGGACAAGAGTGCCATGACCTGATTGGCTGTAAGCCGTGGGCACTTGATTTGCTCAAGTATTCCACATTCTGACCCACTCTGTCATGCAAAACAGGCTTTAAATATGCAGGAATTACCATAATACAATATTATTTCTCTTCTTAAGCATTTCTTAAACATTTCCTTTGCCAGTCTGGTTGGGGTTGGTCAAATGAAACAACAGCCAGTGAGTAAACCATAGTCTTTCAGTGGTGACGTCGTGTTCGTCCGGTTGTATCCTTAGTCAGGTAGATAAATTCTACACAACCGCTTGAACTGCACTTAGCGCCGTCAATCAACGACCGCGTCACATGTGTCAGATGTGACCGTCAGCCATTGCAGCGCACAGCCCATTTCACCACGGGGCAAAACAACACGCCACATCCTCCTATTGTGCCCGCCTCATACCCACCATCCGCCTGTTGCCCGCTAACTCACCCAGGGCATGTGTGTGGGTGCCATCCTGTCGCAGGCTGACAGGCGTGATGGTGTGCGCCTACGTGGCCGCTCGTGTGTGTGCCGCCTGCCGAGGTGCTGAGGGGAACCGGATGTTCTCACACAGGGGTTCACCATTAGGCCTCTTGTACAAAAAACTGTGTGTGCACTGCTTCCTTTTCCTCTAATGGAAGCTTTTATGTATAGTGGCATAAGGGCTAACTGTAACAGAAGCAGGTTATTGGCTGAGAGTTCAAAGATGAGGTAAGTGCAGCTCAAATTTAGCAAGACCATCTAGGTGAGAGGTCATATCATACACTTTTTCACTTTTCAATATGCAGTTTGATGGTTCCTTGCCCTTAAACTAGATTATGGACCAAGAGAAACTCTAATTAACTTTAAATCTTAGTTAACTTTAGCAAAAACTAACTAAAGTTCCATGGATGTATTAGGGGTGGCCAAGTGCTCGGAAACACTAGGCCAGTGGTACGGGAGCTGACATCTTAGCATTAAGATGTTTTCAAAATTAATATCAAGTTATTTTTTTATACATACATTATATATACAATCATGTCAATAAACTATTTGGTAAATTCTCTTGAAAGAAATCATGCAGTGAGCTTAGAAACACCAAAATGCCACGAAGACCACGGAAAACAAGTGTGATGGATTTTGACACAAGAGATTGTTTCCCTGGTGAAGGAAAAAAAGTTCACAAACATTTGCCAGATCAAGAACACTCTACAGAAGGAAGGCACACTTGTGTCAAAGTTCACATTTAAGAGAAGATTTCACCAGAGTAAATACAGAGAGTTTACCATGGGATGAAAACCATTAGCGAGCGTAAAAAACAGGAATACCAGATTTGAGTTGGCCAAAAAACATCTTAAAAAACCTGTACAGTTCTGGAGCCAAATCTATGGACAGATGAAACAAACATCAACTTCTACCAGAATGACACGAAGAGCAGAGTATGGAGAAGGGAAGGAACTGGACACGATCCAAGGCATACCAGATCATCTGTGAAGCATGACAGAGGTAATGTTATGGCATGGGCATATATGGCTGCCAACATAACTTGTTCCTTTGTATTTACTGATGATGTGACTCCTGACAAATGCAGCAGGATGAATTCTGAATTTCTTAGGGCTAAATTATCTGATCAGATCCAGCCAAATGCTGTAAAACCCATTGGACAGTGCTTCACAGTGCAGATTGACAATGAACCAAAGCATACTGCAAAAAAAACAATATTTTTTAAAGGCAAAATATTGGAATGTTCTGCAATGGCCAAGTCAATCACCTGACCTGAATCCAATTGAACATGCATTTCAATTCCTGACAGCAAACCTGAAGGCTAAACACCCCAAGAACCAGTAGGAAATGAAGACAGCAGGGGTAAAAACCTGGCAGAATATCACCAGGGAGGAAACCCAACATCTGGTGAAGTCTATGGGTTTAAGAATACAGGCAGTCTGTCACGTCCAGCCTGTGTGGGCTGGCATGGACTTAGACTGTGACATGGACTCATTAAGTATATTGTGGTTTTCTGTGTAATATGTTCCTTTAAGTTCATGTGACACCTCTCTCTAGGTTGGCCATTGCTAGGATAGGTTTAGGTTAGGATAGACTGGTATCGTGTAGATCTGATTATCAATTACGTACAGGCGTATTCAATTAATTAGGTAGTTAGTTCTATATAACTAGTTTGGTGGCCAAACTATGGGAAGGTGTCGGGCATTGATTTTCTGTTACGTGTGATTCCTGTTTCGTGTTCTTCTGGATTATTCATTTATGGACACTACTACGTGCCCCCGCCATGTTAAGTGTTGTAAGTAGAGGAGTGATATATAGATAAGATATGTGTGTAGCGTTCTCTTTTTCCAGTATTTTCTAGGCGTACTGTGTCACAGTCAAAAGCACAGTGTTAGTATTCATTTGTCGCTTTTGCTTCATATGTCTACATCGTATGTCCGTGTATTCACATCTGGAACCACAAAACCATTTATTAAACCTGAAAACCAGATTACCCCTCCTTCATCACCCAACACACACCATCGTGACAGTCATTGACTGCAAAGGATATGCAACCAAGTATTAAAACAATTGAATTTATGATTATGTTAATTTCTCCAATTTTTTCTGAGCTCCTAAATTTGGAGAGCTCATATAAAATTATTATAATTCCTACATGCCTCATACAGTAATTTTTACAAAACCCATAAATTATAGAACAAAGTAAACACTCAAAGAACACCTTGATTGTTTCCTTTCAAATTCCTTTTGTACAAAGCAGGCACATAGCCAGGATTTGCAGTTTGGTTGGGCCACAAAAAATGGATAGGCTTAGGTAAATTTTATATTTGAATATTATAATACATACAGGCAGGAAATGGTAATCTGATATTGACAGTGAAAAGTTGGAAATTGAAATGCATGTCCTA
>JACXGM010038617.1:0-10790 GCA_016801145.1 Umbra pygmaea
ACAAGGTGGTTATACCATGAACACGGCTAGTCACACTATAGAATTTGCGTACACGAAGTCAGACCAGACGTGAGATTTTATCGCAGCCTACGATCACGTTCAAATTGATAAATCCCTTGCTTTGCGTAAGAATCGCCGTACGCCCGTCGTACGCCTGTTTTAGGTCGTACGCACGTTTCATAAATGAGGGCCACTGAGTGCAAATATATTGTGATATACTGCCTGAAGCCTGGATCCCATCCTAAAACTGGAATGTTATGCATTGGTCACTACCAAGCTACAGGATTAACCAAGCATGTTGCACTAAGTCATTTATTAACTTGTACATTTCCAGTTTCAGAACCTGGGGACTTTGGTTCTATGGTATCTGTAAAAAACATAGTTCTGAAATATTGAGTGTAACATTTCACATCCCAAGTCAGAAATGTGTTGTAGATTCTCCTCATCTTAACGTGACCTGACATACAGAGTATCCCTTTTTAAGAGTGCAATAGCAGACAACTGACTGGTGCTAAAATCTCTGTCTGCCTTCAGGTACAATGTTCTATTTGTACAGAATATTCATTGTATTAGCACCAACATAGAGAAATTGTCATGTAATTTAAAAAAATTCCCTCCCAAATTACATTGACCCAATTATATTTATTGTTCAATACTTTTGTAAATGCAATAGTTAATCTGTGACAAAACCACCACTTCCTATAGAGAACTAGCACCATTGCTAAAGTTGACCTCTGGATAATAAAAAAATACACTTTTCATGATTTGCTATAGAACAATACAAAAAAAAGTAAGATTGCCGACATCAGGCCAGAGATACCTTAAAGGAAAGTGGATGATTTGCTGTAATTGTATTAAATTTGTTTGTCGTCTGATATTTTGGAAACACATTTTTTTCAATTATTTCACAGTGCATTCTGGGTAAATATGGGACAAGGGGTGGCCTTTTAAAAAAGTTAATTGGGTGCTCCCTAAGAAATGCAATGTATTGGGGCTCCGTGTGATGTAGTGAGCTAAGTCGCTGCATTGCAGGACAGTCTACGTCATGATGGTCATGAGTTTGAGCCTGACCATGGGTTCTCTGACTTTCCCCGGGCCTCCAGCACGAGGCAGCGCAAATTGGCATATTGCTGCCTGGGATTCGGGATAGGTAAGTCGAATCATCTACCTTGCCACATCGCTCTTCAGCGCCTCCTTTGTGTGCAGATCTGGTGCTTGTAAAATGTATTTGTGGAAGTATAGTAGGTGAGCTTAATCATCTCGTACATGAGCTGACTAAACGGTTCCATTTTGGACAATGAGTGTGAAAGGAATCGGTCGGCTCGGCGATATGTGGTTGGATGAACCATGTTCACGCCCCTCACCACCCCGAATCTGTCCAAGCAGTTGCAGAGCTGCTGACAAGGCAGGGTCATTGGGAATTACAGGGAAAAATTGTGAATTTGGAGTCAATTCTCCAAACAATGCGTAACACCCCATCAACTAGGTGTTTACACTACATATTTTGTTGGAGGCTAGAAGTGGTGAGTACAACGCCTTATGAAAGTATTCGGCTCCCTTGAACTTATCAACCTTTTGCCACATTTCAGGCTTCAAACATAAAGATATGAAACTGTAATTTTTTGTGAGGAATCAACAACAAGTGGGACACAATCATGAAGTGGATTCCTTTTGCTGCGATTACAGCTGTAAGTCGCTTGGGGTATTTCTCTATCAGTTTTGCACATCGAGAGACTGACATTTTTGCCCATTCCTCCTTGCAAAACAGCTCGCGCTCAGTGAGGTTGGATGGAGAGCGTGTGAAAACAGAAGTTTTCAGTTCTTTCAACAGATTCTCGATTGGATTCAGGTCTGGACTTTGACTTGGCCATTCTAACACCTGGATATGTTTATTTGTGAACCATTCCATTGTAGATTTTGCTTTATGTTTTGGATCATTGTCGTGTTGGAAGACAAATCTCCATCCCAGTCTCAGGTCTTTTGCAGACTCCATCAGGTTTTCTTCCAGAATGTTCCTGTATTTGGCCCCATCCATCTTCCCATCAATTTAAGCCATCTTCCCTGTCCATGCTGAAGAGAAGCAGGCCCAAACCATGATGCTGCCACCACCATGTTTGACAGTGGGGATGGTGTGTTCAGGGTGATGAGCTGTGTTGCTTTTACAAAAACAAATAAAGACTCACACTCAAGGTATCTTGTTCCAAAAAAACTGTATTGAGAATATCCAACGTTTCGGCAATAAGTTTAATAATAAGGCAAACTTATTGCCGAAACGTTGGATATTCTCAATACAGTTTTTTGGAACAAGATACCTTGAGTGTGAGTCTTTATTTGTTTTTGTTAACTATTTATATCCAATAGACAGCACCTCTGTATAGGTACATGGGTGTGCGCCAGAATTGAGCTTTTCCTGTGTTGCTTTTACGCCAAACATAACATTTTGCATTGTTGCCAAAAAGTTTAATTTTGGTTTCATCTGACCAGAGCACCTTCTTCCACTTGTTTGGTGTGTCTCCCAGGTGGCTTGTGGCAAACTTTAAACAACACTTTTTATGTATATCTTTCAGAAATGTCTTTCTTCTTGCCACTCTTCCATGAAGGCCAGATTTGTGCAGTATACGACTGATTGTTGTCTTATGGACAGACTCGCCCACCTCAGCTGTAGATCTCTGCAGTTCATCCAGAGTGATCATGGGCCTCTTGGCTGCATCTCTGATCAGTCTTCTCCTTGTATGAGCTGAAAGTTTAGAGGGATGGCCGGGTCTTGGTAGATTTGCAGTGGTCTGATACTCCTTCCATTTCAATATTATCGCTTGCACAGTGCTCCTTGGGATATTTAAAGCTTGGGAAATCTTTCGGTATCCAAATCTGGCTTTAAACTTCTCCACAACATATCTCAGACCTGCCTGGTGTGTTCATTGTTCTTCATGATGCTCTCTGTGCTTTCAATGGACCTCTGAGACTATCAAAGAGCAGGTGCATTTATACAGAGACTTGACTACACCCAGGTGGATTCTATTTATCATCATTAGTCATTTAGGTCAACATTGGATAATTCAGAGATCCTCACTGAACTTCTGGAAAGAGTTTGCTGCACTGAAAGTAAAGGGGCTGAATAACTTTGCTCGCCCAATTTGTCGGTTTTTTATTTGTTAAAGTTTAAAATATCCAATAAATTTCGTTCCACCTTATGATTGTGTCCCACTTGTTGTTGCTTCTTCACAAAAAATTACAGTTTTATATCTTTATGTTTGAAGCCTGAAATTTGGCAAAAGGTTGAAATGTTCAAGGGGCCGAATACTTTCGCAACTGTATATAATATGCATATTTCACATTAAATCAAGTATTCACCTTGTGCATTTTACAGTTATGGCCTGTTCTCATTAATTTTAACTATACAATGTGCATGTGTGTGGCCTTTATCCACATTTAAATTTCCAAAACCAGTAATCTTTCTAATCATAATTAAAGGGTATACATGACCAATAAATAGTTGTATCTCAGTATTGATTTTCAAAGGTAAACTATGTCTTTAAAAATGTAAAATGGATTCAAAGATGAAAGAAAGTGTTGAATCTGCGTGAACCAACTTCTGCACACTTTTTCCAGCTCGAGGGACATATGAGATTCCAAAATTCACTATGGCCGCATTCAGACCGTCAGGCCAATAAAAAAATGTCCACAATATTTGGCTTTTATACTGTTTTGCAAATGGTGAAATATGATAAACATTGATGTGATTGGTCAGAAAAACAATTAATGAGAACTGTTCCATGGTATTTGTCTGGCAGTTAACACATCCTATGAGACATCCACAACCCCCAGTGAGACTGACAACCCTTTTGGAGTCTGTCTCATGGACTAATGTGAAGACTAATATAAAGCATCACCAGAAGAGCCACTTGTTTATGTCAGGTAGACACTTATGGTGCGTTTACATTACAAGAGCTTTTAGCCACATATACTAGACCTCTTGAGAAAAGCTCAAAACTATTTCCATATTGGTGGTTCTTTTTACATTGTCATGTCTTGTGACATAGCTTGTGGGTGTGTCTTGGAATGTCCTTTCAGACGTCTCGAACTGGATGCGTGCGCACTTAGCATAGAAACCAGACCAGCCCATGGACCTACACATTCCTCAAGACGTTCCTAAACAATTGCATTCACATTTGCAAAGCCCCAGTTGGGATCTTTCAAAATTCTCTTGTACTTTACCTTGAGAGGTCACGTACAATTTAGCGGCTATTCGAGAGAGACCCGCAAGTTTAAACAATACAATTTTGTCTCGTCTCAAGCTTTTCTCAAGAGGTTTATTATACGTGGCTGAAAGGTCTCGTAATGTATCTAACCCTTAGTCCCAAGGATTGAAGTTGTAATTTGTTTTTCTGAAAGGCTTCCTTTAAGTTCCAGAAACCTTAACAGATATTCCATGTTACTCCATAACTTACTATTTGTAATATAAAATGTGATGTATATTTTTATAACTTGATGTACCCAACAACTATATACAGTATGTGATGAAGGAATACTTGTTGTATTTTAAATAAAAAGCTGTTTGGTAACCTTTGAAAAATCATTTATATAACTTGTTAGTATTATAAAGAAAATAAATAAACTTGGATTCATACATTTCTGACTTGAGTAATACCTCCAGAGCATTATTGTCTTTCACTTTTTCTTATAGATAAAATTGTTGGCACTGATACATTCTTCCTTCTCTAAAGATAATAAATAATATTCAGCTGTCCCTTTTCTCCCAACAGAGTCATATGTCTTAGCTAATGGGTGGTCTTGGGAAGCAAACCAACTACCCTGCCCTTAAAAGCACACTACGAACTGTGTTACAAAGGGCTTCAACAAAGAAGCACTTAAATGCTTGGACAACAAAGGAAGGTACAGTTGGTTTGCACAGCTCTCCCTTCTCCATGCCCCTTTAGCTGGATTAAAGAGAAGGAAACTGTTGGTTTGTTTTGAGCTTCACCCGGCAACAACTGGAGAAGGGGGCAATGGATCCCATCCTCACGGTGGGGGAGTGATGAGGTGTGGAGGAGCACCTTTCTGCAGGTGGCCAGTAGGGAGATTGGATGGTGAGTCCCCCCCGTTTGGTTTAACCCAGTGGTCGTAAATGACACTTAATTTGTCTTCTGCACCTCAGCTCCTGGGCTGATCTCTGCTAGATGAGGTGAAAATATGCATGAAAACTCCACAAACGAAACCCAGCCCCAATGCCAATTACATTTTCCTGTTCCAATTTTATGAAATATAACTAATATGCTTTCATTAAAAAACTGTCTTAATATAATACGTATCTTGTGGCTACATTTAAATAGAGTGCTGACTGTCTGGTTGTATGAATACTCTTTTTGACTAACCAACGTGGTCCTGAGACAAACGACAGCTCTGTGCTAGTGTAGATGATGGAGTGTGTGCATGTGTGTGTGTGTGCACGTACACTAGGGATTTTCTGCTTTAAACACAACCCTGAGTTTCTCAAGACTAAAGTTCATTAAGCAAATAGCTTACTTCTGGATCCATAAATGGCACCTCCTCAATATCCTGTTAAACAATTTCAGTGGCAGGTCTCGGGGGTCAAAAAGGATCCTTTTTAATATTGGCTGCTTAATTCCACATCTCAATCCCAACCCCAGGGACACCGCAGAGCCCTTCGGCTCACCTTCAAATATCAGACTGTTTTAAAGGCTTTTAAGACGGGACCCTTAGCGTGTATACACCTGCTCTGTATGTTGACTTTTAGAAAACTAAGTGATGGATGGAAAACTGTTTTGAGATCTTATGTGCTGAACCTTGTAATACACCCATTCTAGCTGCAGTACTGGTTAGAAAACCAGTAGTTCACTGATTGATATTCTGATATGTATTTAAAAACTAGTGAAAAGTGCATTATTCTATTGAACCGTTTTTAGTCTCCCTTCGGAACGTGAAAATATCCAGATGTTACCTTTTGTGCTGTCTCTCTGAAATCCATAAAGAACAAATGATATAATGGCTTTTTTAGTTTGCTTTACAAATAGCTGGGACAATTCTTGTTGAAATACATAACAGTAACACAAGAATATTATTTTTAATGTAGGTTAACATGGAGTGTGTCCAGTGCTCCATGGCTGTCATCACTTTGTAGATGTGGAAGTCTGGATGTATGACTGGGGCTTGCCCAAATCTCTCCTTCACTGTCCTTTGAGAACGTGGACAGAGGGGACCGAGTGGGCGGACAGATGCAAAACACACTCCCACGTCTATAGGGCCCATGTGACCGGGCTGATGGAATACAGGCCAGAGAACATTATGTTTAAGAGAATGTAAGACACTTTCCTGTAACTATAAAAGTGATCATTATTCAGAAATTAGACATGTGTTTGATATCAGTACCACAGCCATGTCAGGAGCTCTTCAATGACCAGGCAATATCCATGATTTACCAAGAGCTGAAAATAGCAATGGAAAACAAGCCTGGCAGGACATTTGATTTATTTATTCAGAATGAAAGCAAAATACCTTGTTGTATTTCATTTAATGTTTCCTAATGCAGGTGCCATTTGTCTCATTATGTTCGTTTAGGCCCTGGTCCCCTTCATAAATAAGCAAGCTGCTGTGTTACACAGTAATAAATACACATTGCATTTCCAATCTATGCCATAGGTAGATCAAATTAATTCAAAGAAGGGTAAATTACCTTTATCATCATTCATGTTTTTTAACAGTGACCACATTCAATACATTTGTGTTACAGACATCTCCCTGTTAACTATGTGGTATAGAGTGGCAACATTTTTTATTTAATTTTGGTTTATTTTATGTTGTCTTCACTAAATGTTTCTGCCATAAAAAAATGCATTGGAAACAGTTTGCAAATTGGGTTGAGATAATTCTACAATCAATCAAAATGCATTTTTTTTTCTTCATTCTATTGTATATACTATACTGTGTAGTATGTTATTCTTGGGTCAGTAGGACTGGAGCCTTTGAGTTACAACTTTAGAGGGTACCGGTACATTCTCATCAGTAACTGGTACCTTAAATAATGCACAGAATGCTTCAAAGGTGCTTGACATCTTATTAAAATAAATGACTTTGAGCTAGAATGTGACAATGCATTACATAGGCAGTATGCAAAAATATAATATATTCAAGAAACCTGAAATGACTGGCTGCTCCTTAGAGGAGTCTAACATGGCTTTTCTTTGTAGAAAACAAGTGAAAGATAGATGGAGAGCTGGAGCCATGTGGCGCTTTTAACCAGGCTGGATCTTGACAAAGTGACTGACTGTTACATTGACACTGATAATGCTTCTGGACATTGTCTTTGTTTCTGACCAAAAAGATCGAAGTCTCAGGGTGTTGGTCTTTCCTTGACCTCTGACCCGGAGCTGTGTCACCTCTCATTGGTGATGATGACTGATGTGCCGATGTAATGAGGGATCTCCCTGTGCGTCTCAGGGGAGGGGCTGGAGGCGGGGCTCTGGCTCTTGTAGCCATATGAACCCATTTCATCACCACGAAAACTGTAATTATCTGTCAAGTGGCCAATGGCAGTGTAGGGCGGGGCCGGGAACGAGCCATGTTTGGCCAAAACGTGATGGAGGTTCAAAGACACGTACGGAGTCGGGGCTGGCAGGCCTACTCCAACCTCCATCCACATCCTGCTGTCCCCCTCCCCCGCCTCAGGCTCTAGCAGTTTGGGGGTCCCTCGTTCCAGATTGCTGTCTGTGAGCTCTACTTGGCCAGTGTGGCTGTAGGGGGACTCCATCATGCACAGCCTCCGACGTTGCTCCAGCACCATCTGCATTGGGAAGGGCTGGCCCAGGCCATGGAGGGACCGAGCCTGCTCACAGCTCGCCTTCCCCAGCACAGAGGCACTTAGCAGCGGGCAGGACAATGGCTTCTCCCCTCCGATACAACCACCCCCCTGGGAGGCCTTATGGAGCTCTCTGCTGAGAGGCAATTTGCTGTCCTCTATTGTGGCTTGAGGCTGGGAGTGCTGGCCGCCCTCTGGGTTCTTGGTTGGGCCAAGAGTGTGATGCTCGTAGGGCTCTTCCTTGAACCTGCTGCTGGGCCGTGGGGTCGCACAGCTCGAGAAGCTATCATGGAAAGCCTCGCTGGATTGGTACCTCCTGCTCGCTGCGATGCCTGCGGTAGAGAAATATGAAAGTGAGAGACTGAAGTTCTACATTGAAACTGAGCTAAAACTATCCTAACAATAACTTGGGTTTAACAAAGAAGGTGAGTAATGGTGTAACATCTACTTTCCCTAATGTCAGGCAAGGCAGGCCCTTGCTTCCCAGGTTAAGCTTTATGTTGATAGTAACAGATAGCACAAAACAGAGAATATTTGCTAAGTGCACTGTTACAGTTTAGTCATTTAACAGATCTTATCCAGAGCAACTTACACTAAGTACAGGGACAACTTAGGTTTAAGTGCCTTGCCCAAGGACACAGTGACATTTGCCACAGTCAGGAATCAAACCGGCAACCTTTCGACTACAAGTCGAACTCCCTAACCACTGAGCCATCTGACGTCCTGTTTCAACAATAAAGATCTAAATAAAAGCAATGCTTATCTCACATCAGTTACCTACATTCAAATCTATCTTACTTCAGTGCTTTCACTATTGTTAATAGTAATATTCTACATTTATGGCTGTTAATTGGCTATTGTGGTGGCTGATTTTACACACCAATAATCTAAATGGCAGAATGTGGCAAAAATTACTACACGCAAATATTTAATTGCTAACTTGAGTTTGGACGTTATCGGTGGTTACAGTCCGAGGGAGATCCGTGAATGAAGCGATGTGGTAAAACAAAAGCTTCCAACAATTAAATGTATCTGCTCTGAATCCCTCATATGTAAGGTTTTTCATGAGCCAATTTGTCCCCAACCGTTTGAGCTACAAATTACTAAGTTAAACATTTCTAAAGTTCAGATTTCAAGGACACTGTCCTGTTTGTCATTCTTGATCTTGAGCTACATAGCAACACGTTTAGTGATGCACATGCCTTTCTTCAGTTTAAACACAACTGTCTGGAGTCAGGGTGATTAGAAAACAAATTAAGAAGACAATGAATTTGTGCCAATCCAAATGACAATGTTATTTCAAAACACTCAAGCGAACCAATGTCTATACCTAGATATGTCCCATAAAATCAAATGACTAAATCCTCCTTTGTACAACCATCTACAGTATGTTAACTTAGTATAAATTGCTAATGATGGGCAAAGACTTTGGTTATAATTATATTTTTTTTCAACTTTGTTATGAGGTTCTCCAAAAATAGGTTTTTATAGGAACATCAATAATGTCCTGGCTATATATTGTATCAAATTTTACATGATAAGTGTCAGTCCCTGGTTTCAAGCATATCTTTTCTGACGTCTCTGCCGAAGACAAGAAAATATTCCAGCTCGCAGGCTTCTTGCGCTTGCATGCATTACGTAGTCAAAGTTGTTTATTTATCATATAGCACTGATGAGTCATCTCTAAAACCTCATTTAAGAACAGAGGTTTGACCATTCAGACAACTTGCGCATTATGATACTGCCTCATCGAGAAAACAAGAACCATTCTCAGCTACTGTGCAGCCATATTTATATGATTGCAAATATACAGAAAGTACTTTTAGTGACTACTACACAGTAGTTTACTTTGTATTGAATGTATCTGCAAGAAGACTGGGAGCTATAATAATTTTCCTCATAATTTTCCTTAAGAAGGTGTTGTAACCCTATGAAATTACACCAGTGTTAGCTTGACCATGCTCTCCCTGAGTGAGAGGGGCCTGCTTCGAGAGACAGTCCAATAATTAGGTCAGGGATTTATGAATGTAGACACAATATAGATATTCCTCATTAACTGCAGCTTTAACTGTGAACTCGAAAGCATGGGGAAGAAACACTGCATTCCTCGGCGCTGCTTTTTTTCCCCCTATGCTTCTGAATCAGTTCAAACTCTATGGAACCAGTCATACTTAAATACTTTACTGAACCAATCATACTTAAATAATATACTGAACCAGTCATACTTAAATACTATACTGAACCAATCATACTTAAATACTCTCTGAACGAGTCATACTTAAATACTATACTGAACCAGTCATACTTGAATACTCTACTGAACCAGTCATATGTAAACACTCTCTGAACCAGTCGTACTTGAATACTCTCTAAACTGGTCATACTTAAATATTCTCTGAACCAGTCATACTTAAATACTCTCTGAACCAGTCATACTTAAATACTCTCTGAACCAGTCATACTTGAATACTCTCTGAACCAGTCATACTTGAATACTCTCTGAACCAGTCATACTTGAATACTCTCTGAACCAGTCATACTTGAATACTCTCTGAACCAGTCATACTTGAATACTATACTGAACCAGTCATACTTGAATACTCTCTGAACCAGTCATACTTGAATACTCTCTGAACCAGTCATTCTTGAATACTATACTGAACCAGTCATACTTGAATACTCTCTGAACCAGTTATACTTGAATACTCTCTGAACCAGTCATACTTGAATACTATACTGAACCAGTCATACTTGAATACTCTCTGAACCAGTTATACTTGAATACTCTACTGAACCATTCATACTTGAATACTCTTCTGAACCAGTCATACTTGAATACTCTTCTGACCCAGTGATACTTGAATACTCTACTACACCAGTCATACTTGAATACTCTACAGAACCAGTCATACTTGAATACTCTACTGAACCAGTCATACTTGAATACTCTACAGAACCAGTCATACTTGAATACTCT